>JANHGB010019848.1:0-32908 GCA_026283785.1 Coracopsis vasa
ATTCCAGATGCCACTACTTGATCATGTCTACATATAAGAAAAAGTAAATTCTGTCATGGCAATGTTAAATTCCCATCTATGGCAACGATCTTGACCAGAGAAAAACACTCCTGATTTTGCAGATGCTTTTTTGCTTCAGGTGGGGACTATGTTTGCAGGAAAGTCAGACACCCCAAAATAAAATAAAGCAGAGGAAAATTTCCAACATTTCATTATTAATTTGTATGCATTAAGAAACAGCTATTTTCTTTACCATGTTCAGAACAGAATGGAGGCTAAGTTGGCAGAGCTCAAGGGTAGAGTTGAAAGAATGCTGCCTGTTCAGAAAAAAATTTGCTGTATTGCTTTTGAAAATATAAATCACTTTATGCCAATCAGATTCAAGCAGTCAGGTACTGAAAAACTGATAACTCAATAGTGCTGCAGTTTAGGTGAATGGTGCTGATCAGGGGCACATCTTGAAAGCCCGCAAACACATAAGTGGTGCCCTCCACCTGTCCAACCAGTGCTGAATATAATGTCTATTAAAAAAGTGGTCACATTGGCTGATGTTATCTGAGAATATGAGCAAAGAGCAGATTACCTCTGGTTTCAAGGGAGAGTCCTTTTCTTCAGTTGGATGGAACAATGATGTTTTTCACTAGTGAATACTACCTGTCACTTGAAATCTGGACTTCAGATGGAAGCTTCAGCAAATTTATGATAAAAAGTTATATCAGACTCTACTGTCCTTAGAATTGAAGTACTGCATAAGTCAGAGGGCAAAGAGTCCTTAGGACCTGTCTATAGAGGGTCTTTCTATTGCACACATTGGTTTGCATGCTACATAAGCACTAAGAAATTAGTTTTCATGGATAAGGCTATATTTTTATGTACTTACTTCATCTTTTGCACAGGAAGCTGTGCTAACAGCACACAAAATTGAAACATGAAATATACTACAGAAAATATTATGCAAGTTTCAACACAAATTTGAAAGCCTTTCCTGAAAGCCAGTCACAGTACTGGCCTTTTCTGCATTTTTTTGCCAATTTACCATGCGTTTTCAATACAAAGAGGGATTGCTTTTTGTTTAATTAAACAATGTTGCAATGGAATACTTATGATTACAGAAGCTTGTGCTGTTTATTGTTATTGCTAATATTATTCTTACATCTAAAGCACATGTAATTAGGTTTCTCTACCATGCAAATACATTTATAGAGAAAGAAAATCGAATGGACCAAGGTCTTTCTCCAGAGTATCTTCAAAACATAAAAAACCTATACAGGCTCACCATACCTAGGTGAGAAGATACCAGTCCAAGGCATCTGACCTGCACATAGCCGGAAAGTGCTCACACTCAGCTCTTGAGCTATGACCCTGTCGTAAAAGCGGTAACAGGACTGTGTTAGTACCAGAACTGTGGAATAATTTAAATCCCACCTGTGGGAGGAAGAAAGTCAGCAAGTCAGCACAGCACCACCAGCTTTACATAGCCCCAGGACAGCCATGAGGCACTGAACCTGGAGAATCATAATCTCGTTGCTGTGTTGTGTTACTAACTACCCTAGAGGGTGAGCTAAAATCAGAGCCCCATGTGTGAAGGAGTACATGTGAGATGGTCGAAAGAAATTCTCAGGGAACTTCCCTCAGGCCTCAAAGTAATGAGGTCAGCTCTTGGTTATCACAATTCTGATTCCCCCCAAAATATCACATTCACTATTTGCTTTTGCTAGTGCAAGAGGATTTGTGAGAGGAAGAACTGCTGCTTTCAGTCTCAGCTCGTGCTGAGGTGCTGTTGTCTTTCATTTCATCAGGGAAATAAACCTCTCAGAGACAGTCCTGTGTGCATTGGTCAGGTAACTTGTTTAAAGCCAAGTTCTCCCCACTGAGTTGGAACAAACTTGTTTTCAGACAATTATCACATAACTTAGCTTTATGTGAGCCCAGTTCATTAAGAAGAGAAGCTTTTAGGGAAACGAATGAGTACAATTCAACTGACAAAGCTCCTTGCTCATTAAAAAAACGTTTATGCTTTCATGTGTACAATTCCACTTTCTGCAAGGAGTAGTGAAGAAATGCAGGTAAAATTTGATAGAAGCAACAACAGATAACACATGTAGGCATAAATAAATCTCTTCTTACAGTGATCCTTCAAAACACTAATGACATATGCTGTAACATTATTGTCAAACAGAAAACCAGCAATATACTGTGCTCTGAGGCAATGCCGAAGATGCCTGAACCTGATGTTGCTCCTCTCCTAACACGGCACGACAGTGTCATTAAATTAGCACTTTACAATGATTCATACCCTCTTCCCATTGTGCTGATTTTGCCCAGTCCTGCAGTGAAAAAACAGTCTTTCTAAAGTACCAATCTATGTCATTAAGAATCAATTTTCTTTCAAACATTGTGTTGCCCTAGAAAGGAACTCCACCTTAATTAAATAATGTTACTTTCACCCATTAGATTCAAGGAGTCAAAACTTGATTACAGGAGCTCTTGTCTCCTTTCTCACATATAAGTATTCTCACCACTCTACTAGCACAGGAGGAGGCAGCCGATGTGCAAGGCACGTGCATGAGTGTATATGCGTGGAAGAGCTGGAGGCTGCTGTCAAAAGCGAAGCAGGGAAAAAAAATTATCAAGTGCAAATCTGAGCGAAGGCTTTTAAGTGCAAGATGTGCCTCCTGCTTAACTGAAGACCTTTGTGTTGGCTAGACAGGAAAGTGGCATCAGGCTTATTACTGCAAACAGATGTACTGCATGTCACTTTTGGTCGGCACAAAGGAACTGAGGACTGGAATATTAAGAATTAAGTGCTATTTCACTACTACCCTTGAGGGTCAGATATTTTTCAACAGCTTTGGCTTTTTTGCATTAGCAGCAAGTAGACCTGATCTTTATATATTTTTATTTTTTTTTTCCCCAGCATATGACATTGTATGTATTGTGTATTTTGAGCACAGGAATGGGATATGCTGGTTTATTAGCAGAACCCAAAGCCTACACTGATCAATGACACTTCTTAAAGATGAGCATTGTCCATCTGAACTCAGTGAAGACCTTTAATACCATACAAATTCTTAGACTGATCCTTGCCCTGAGATTTTGTAGCTCTAACAAAGGGACCTGCCTGTTTATTTTTAGCGTTTCAACCTGGACAAGCCAGCACCAACTTATGTTTGTTTGATTTCACTCATGCATATTTTGAGACTCACAGAAACACCCTTTTGCTGTTTGTCTCACTCCTAATGACATCATTAGTAGGGCAGCTTTTATTTTTCAGGCATTCCTATGAATGCCTCCCTCCCTCATCTCCCCTGCCTTCACTCTTCTTCCCCTCCTCCTATCATGCATGCTGTCTTGCTGATACACCTACATGGTTTACACCCACTGCCAGCTTCTTCTAGTCCATCTCTGTCATTTGTTTTGTGTCTGAAGGAACTGCTGGTCTTATTCTCTGCTCAGGTCTTATCAACACCTTTCCAATTTTATTTTATATTTTTTTTATTTTAAAGAAAGAAACAGAAAAAAATAGGTAGCATGTATTCTTCTTTTCCTTTGCAGAACTCTTGTTTACCTTTCCTCCTTGAAATGCAGGAGTTTTACAAGCTATCTATTCCTTTAACCTCTGCTGTCCTCCTGATTCCCTCCTCATCTCCCACTTAGTGAATCTCAGCTCCAGAGGATCATCCTGCCTCTACATGTGCCGTGTCTTCTCCTTGCTCCTGACCAATGCCTCAGTCTAGCCTGAGCCCATCTAGAAGGCTACAATAGCGATGATTTTCCACAGCTTGGTTTATGCCTCCATTTCTTCTCTTTAGTTAACTACTCCATTCACCTGCAAGGCTCTCTGTGGCTTGTCCTACCTGGCTTGTCCCCTCCTGTCAGTATGAGAGTGTACTGCTGATGAGTCATCAGCTTGTTGTCAGCCAGTTAATAAATTTCAAATTTTCACACATTTTCCTTTTTTGCTGCCTTTTAGGGGAATTTCGCCCCAGATAATGCAAAGTTTACTGATAACTATGGTTCATAGCTCTTTTCAGGGCTTTTTTATCATGCCTACAAAAAAGCTGACAATGGTCCAACAGGAGGTGCAATGAAACTGCAAACTAGTATTCCCTCTCTGTTTCCCTGTCTTTCCTCTATTTTCTGTTGTTATAGATTTGCTGGCTTGTTTTGTACTTTGAAGGTCAGTTCTTCTGCACAGGAATTGCTGCTTTGCAGCTGTCTACTACTTTTCAGCAGTGCTTTGCTGTCCTCAGCACTGTGTGGGGCTTTTAAGTCGTATACTATCAGAAACATATTTGAGCATATGGGTCTAAAGACCGTATACACATCGCACTAAAGAAATTTCTACGAAAGTACACCATTACTCACTGCTCCCATCCCTCTACAAGGGCATGAGATTATTTTGTCACCTGTGCAATGCTAACATTCAGTATTTTAAGAAATTCTATTCTAATTATTATCAATCTTTGAGAAAAACAGGTAACATTAATGCTATTCCACTGTTCTAAGTGCTTAAATACATACACAGACCACCTTTCTGTAATATTTGATTACCTGACAATGTTCAAAAGAATTATCCTGGCAACATCTTTCTGAAATATTTAAGAACCATTATTTGTACAGTACAGACAATAATGGGCATGAATTAAGCACCCTGCCAAAGGTCATACTGCAAGTCTGCAACAAGGCAGAGATTTTGAAGCTGGCATCCTAACTGCATAGCTGTATTATTGCTATTGATAACACAGTTATACTTCACGATGTTTTAAATCAATCTAACAGCATCAGAACTTGAAGGGATGCCACAGACTTTGCAGAATCCCAAACAGTATACATTTACTGTAACTAGTTTGGATGCATAATTACATATTAAAAATTTTAAAGCATAAAATAATAATCTTAATGATTGCATGAAGCATATACTCAAGTATAAATACAGGAAGGAGCAAAACGGATACAGACTAATATACAGCGCATAAAAGTCAGTGGACAGGATCACTATGAAAATGGTCAATACTTTTATGTAACAGTTTACTTATGGTTTTATTTATTTGGTATGTAAATTGCTATCAATAATGTAGATACAGTATATAAGGAATGCTTTTTCCCCACTCATTTTACTGGAATAATATTACACAGTTCATCTGTTCGAGGGCTATATAACTAAAACCCAAATTGGCTAAGGTGATGCCTTCACATTAGTCTTATTCCCATAACTCGGGCACTTAGTTCCACTAAAATCAATAGATGCTTGAGTGTGTAAGTGAGTAGTAAAAGACAAGGATAATAAATACTTTAAATCCTGTGTTGGCAAAGAGATATGTAATTTTGTCACACTTATCTCCAAGGCTGATCTTTTATTTGTATATTTTCAGAGTTTTGATCTACAAATGGATTTTGATTTGTTGACTTTTGCACAAACAGCCTTGTGGGAGTGGGGGCAGGTCATGCATAATCAAAGAGTAAAACATGGGCAGAAGGAAGATACAGAGAATCTGTATGAAATACAATTACCATTATTATAATTTCCTTGTACCACACAAAGGCCTTATTGTACTGGGTGCAATCCACATTTAGGGATTTTTGACAGATCCAAGAGATCCCTATCTATGCAAATGATACAGTGTCTTCTAAACTGAATGTGAAAAATTTAGGTATGTTTTCCTCTCTGTTTAGGAAGAGGCACAGAGAGATGAAATGACTTTCCCAAGGACATTGTGGTAGACCTGGAAACACAATCCACTGACCTAAACCAAAGCTCAGGGCCTGAACTGAAAAGATTTCCACCTTCTGTTATAAGACAGGAGTTCAATAAAAAGTGCAAATGAAGAAAATCGTACAGAAGATCTGTAGCTAGAATCAGACATCGATGGGTGTGGGTGCAAGCTTGTGACTCATTTTTAGCTATGTGATCAAAAAGCTGGGATGCATATACTATTCATACATAGAGCCAACCATCACCTCAAGCCCTGACATTGCATGCCAAGGTTAGCAGGGGTGTATAACCTGCACTGTGTCCCTCCCAGACACTGCTCTTCTCATGGTGAAGTGGCATCTATACCTCCTACCATTTAGGGGTGGGTGGGAACTTTCATTCATCCTCCACTTTATAAATATTATACAAAATACAACTCAGATTTCACAAACCAGTAGCAAATCAAATCTCCATTAGTACCGCTGGCCTCATTCTTTACCTGGAACAATTCTCTCTAGAGATCAGTAATTCAAATGTATCTATCCTTGTTAACCAATAGTCCAGAAAATGAAATAACTTTTCTGATGTAAGCAGCAAGAATCAATAACTATTAAGCACATGGCACTTAAATGTATGAAGCATATGGGTATCCAAGTCATGCCATCACCAGATCAATTCATTTTGGTAATATGTAGGCACCAAGGACAAGCAGAGATGTGGGCCTTGCAGAGGACATTGGATGGTTCATGTGCTCAAGGCATCATAGCTCTGTAAAGGGAACTTTTCTGGGAAAGAAGAGTTGAGTGGAGAGCTTCGCCCAGAACATGAGCACAGGCTGAACTGAGGGTTATCTTTGTGCCCCAAAACAAGTGAATTAGCTGTGTCAATTCTTTCTCTATGTATCGTCACAGTATTCGATAAATTACTGTTGCTGTCAAAGTGCAATGAAGATAAGATCTCACCTTTACAGATTCAGCTATAATATTCACCAAGAATTGGAAAGGGCAGTAAAGCAGGGAGTTGTTCCACAGAAATGCCTTCCCAACGTGTTTTCTGAGACCCCAGGGTTTCACACAAAGCAGAACAAATCACACCCTTAGCAGTTCACACAGTTCCATACAGCTGTGTGCTGCAGGTGGTGCCCTATAAATGTGTTTGTTTATTTTGCAGCAGTGCAGGCTGCAAAGCTGCACTTAAAAATTAAATACATTCCCCTCACTTGCATTCTCCATTCTTCACCCTGAACCTCTCTCTCTCTTTCTAACTTGCTGGAAGAAGATGGTAAGATGTAGAGATATAGTGATAGCAATGTGGCTCAATCTCAAAAAAACGAAATGGAAGGTATCAGTATGGAGCGCAGAGTGAAAACTGACAAGCATGGTATGTGGCACTGAAATTTTAGTGGTGTACTAATTCTGGAGAAGAGGAGGCTCAGAAGAGGAGAGGGCCTTATTGGTCTGTACAACTACCTGAAAGGAGGTTGTAGTGAGGTGGAGGTTGGTCTCCTCTCCCAAGTAACAAGTGATAATAGGACCAGAGGTAATGGCTTCAAGCTACGCTAGGGAAGGTTTAGATTGGGTATTAGGAAAAATTTCTTCACAGAGAGGGTGATCAGGCATTGGAACAGGCTTTGCAGGGAAGGGGTGGAATCACCGTCCCTGGAAGTGTTCAAAACCCATGTAGATGAGGCCCTCAGTGATATGGTTTAGTGGTGGTCTTGGCAGTCCTGGGGTAATGGTTGGACTTGATGATCTTAGAGGTCCTCTCCAACCTAGTTGATTCTATGATTCAGAGAGGCAGCTAATATAGTAATTGAGTGAAAAATCAGTGGAAACTTCAAAATTTCCATAAACATGAAAAATCAGATGGCAACTGAGTATGAAGTAATATGCAGACAGGCGAATGGCTGCAAGACAGACATAAATGTTCATTATATGATAATCTTTTCCTATCTATCTGTGATACAAGGATTGATTTACTGAGAGGGTTTAGAGGCTGTAGTCTTCCACCAGCATCACCCAATGTGCTAAGTGCTCTGTGTTATGGGACAAAGGAGCAGTTGTGGCTGTGTTGCAGACCCTATTGTCGCTGTGGGTTATTCTGGTCCTGTTTTGCATACATAAATGCTAAATACCTAAATTGGGATAATCCTTGTTTTATCAGAGAGTTTTGTTGCACATATTAGTTCTCAAATAATTTTTGCCCATTTTGAAGATTTTCTAAACCCGGATCATTCAGCTGGTAAAAGTATAGAGACCACCAAACTGAATTTTCTGTTACTTCTTCAGTGTGAGCTAAACTAGCAATTTATTCCAGTTGTTTGTTTATCCTGAGCAAAATCCACTGCTCAGGAGAAGCTGGCAAAATATATGTGCTTCATCACATCTGCTTTAGCCTCTAAAGCCAGTATTATGCAATGAACACCACCACTCTGCACACTGGGGACTCTCCTGACTTTTGGGATCATCTAACCTTCCAGTTGCTTTAATTTATACTTTGTTTAAGCAGTAGAAGAAATTAAAATTCTCCAAAACGTTACTCTTAAAACCTTTGTTTTAAAATCTTTGTTGACTTGCACTAAATTAGCAGCAGTATTTGTACAGTTCACAATCTGGTGTTGTTAGCTTCTAGGATACGTTCCTTTGGAGAGATGAGGTCTCTTGGAGACTATGAGTATCCCATACCTCCTTAGCAGAGTATCTGAAATCCTGAAATATTCCACAGCCCACCTCGAGACTTGCTTTTGAGAAAGTATAAAATATGGGGGGTTTATAGCTTTTATCTTAGCTGTCATATTCTTTCCACTAAGTAATCCACAGCAAACACCACATCTACGTGAAGCCTAAGCTTCTGTAGCTGGATTCCTTGCGAGCTTACTGGCAAGCTGTACAAAATGCACTCAGTAGAATGTTTTCAAAGACTGATGTAAGTGGTCCTCAATGAAGCTGAATGTCTTTGTAACTTTATATCACAGACAGTAGAAAACATCCTTAAAAACATGCTGCAATGTTACCAGTCATGAAAAAGCCAAGATCAACATCAGCTTGATCATTGTCATGAACATACAGAAATACAAATAGAAAGCAAGTAACCATTTTGTAGGTTGCAATGTATAGTTTTACAGTTAAAGTGCAAGATCCACTTAAGTGTCCATAAAAGAAAATTAAAAGGAAAGTTTAATTTCTTTCTATTAACTGGAGATAAATCTGATCTAATGCTTAGGTTTGTTGAAAGCTAGTTTACTGAAAACCTAGCAATATCTGCTGTTCTAAATTTGTGTTATATGTCTCTGCGCAGTACAAGGTAATTTCTCTGTTCTTCACCAGATTTACTATGATAGTGAATTTATGCTAGAATTTCTATTAGAAAAAGAACCCCATGCCTACAAGAGGAAATATGAAAATGGTGTAAAGTTGCAAGCATGAGGTTTGGAAAACTGACCGACAATTACACTGCATAGCTCTTTACTTATGATAATCACCTTTGCAATAACATGAATGGAAATATAAATCCAGCTGTAGCCAGCTACAGCTAGTGAATTACCAGTAGTTTGTTATTCTGAACCTTTCCCCTAGCTTGCAAAGAATGACTTTATCTAAAAACACAGCTCTGTAGAGGAAAACACACAAAAAACGTTGCATCAGGAACACAACTGAGCTTGAAATATATATTCTTTGAGTTTCTTGTTCATCATTCATTACCTTTAAAAAAAAAAAGTAAAAAAAAATAAGCTTGGATCTCCTTTGGAGGACTTGAGGATAGAAAGGCTCTGCAGAGGGATCTGTACAGGCTGGATTGATGGGCTGCGGCCAGTGGCATGAGGTTCCACAAGGCAGAGTGCTGTGTCCTGCCTTTGGGCCAAAACAGCCCCATGCAATGCTCCAGGCTTTGGGAAGAGTGGCTGAAAAGCTGCTCAGCAGAAAAGGACCTGGGGGTGCTGGTCAGCAGCCAGGTGAACATGACCCAGCTTGTGCCCAGGCAGCAAAGAAGGCCAGCAGCATCATGGCCTGTATCAGAAACAGCGCAGCCAGCAGGGCCAGGGCAGTGATCATCCCCCTGTACTCAGCACTGGTGAGGCCACACCTCGAATCCTGTGTTCAGTTCTGGGCTCCTCACCGCAAGAAAGACATTGAGGTGCTGGAGTAGGTCTAGAGTAGGGCGTGAAGCTGGTGAGGGGTCTGGAGCACAAGTCTTATACCTCCAAGGGCTGGAGAAATGGATGCTCAGGGAGAAGTGACCGCTCTCTACAACTATCTGAAAGGAGGTTGTAGCCAGGTGGGTGTTGGTCTCTTTTGCCCAGTAACAAGTGATAGGACAAGACGAAATGGCCTCAAGTTGTGCCAGGGGAGGCTTTAGATTGGATAGTTGGAGTAATTTCTACGGGTTATCAAGTACTGGAACAGGCTGCCCAGGAAGTGGTAGAATCTTCATCCCTGGAGGCACTGCTCCAAATTTATATCTATAGTAATTCAGTTATGTCATCTTTTCACCTAGGTCAGAGACAACATAAGGCAAAATTGGTTGAAAAAAACTATTAATTTTCCCCAAAACAAGCTGTTTTCATTCATTATAAATTTTCTGAATGTAACACTGGTTTCTTATCCTTCTGAAAATATTATAAAGATTTCTGATTTTGAATTTCATAAAACATTTTGTTCATTTGGAAAGAAACCTTCCCATTCTCCTCCAGTAAATTCAAATTGATCAGTTTTGGGCTGTGTGAACTGATCAGTGAATCTATTTCATCTTTTGAAACTTACTCCTTCATTTTGGCTTTTCTTTTTTTATTCAATTTGGCTTTCACAGCAACACCTGTAACTTAAGTCACAACTGATATCCTATAGTGTAATTTGAATGTAACCTGCTATAAATGATTTGTGGCATTGTCAATGGTCAAATGGAGGTCAGGAATAAAAGTCTGTCATGTCAGCAGTTCTAAAAGCAATAAACATCTATATTGGAGCTTTTCGTGTACCAGTGTCTTAAACCAGCTGCAAGAAAACAGAATTTCATAACAAAACTAACTTAGAGCCAGGGTTTATGAATGAATGCCACAATATTTTGGTAATGATGTTCTGCAAGAAGAAATCTAGAAAATGTGGTGAAACTGAAGCTAAGTAAAGTAAGTAAACACTTACTGCAAGGAAGATCTGAAGAGAACTGTGAGCCACTTCTATGTACTGATATTCAAGAAGACACCCCGAGACAGTGATATATCGATGATCCTCTGGTGCCCAGTCTGGTGCTGGGGTTACTGAGGTCACGGTGCAGCCTGGCCCATTCTCCATCCACCAAGAACGATGCATTGAGATATTAAAGGTCAGAATGAGATCTGTTTCCTGCAAAAGAACAAGTGAAGAATTAATGTACTGGGATGGTACTCAGGCATCAAGAGATTTCACAGGATGCATTAAGAAGCCAAAAGCAGTGATCAAACTGCACTGTCACATTAAAGTGGATCTTTCCTGCAGTAAGCACAAGTTGCTGTACTTTGGCAGGTGGAATTGCACTGGAGCAGAAGAATAATCCTGCAAGCCAGCGTCTATGTCCCTTCCAACACAAACCATTCTATGATTCTGCGATCTGTTCCTAGACATTATGATAGCCTAGATAGACTGTATCAGTCATTTCTGTTACATTGCCCATTTTCCTGAGGAAACCATAAGAACTGATGGATGTGCACATTTACACAGCAACTGTCCTCTGCTCAGTACCTAGAAATATGGCAAATATTTTGGTGGTCTGGTGAAACAAATTACAGAAGAGTCCTCAGGATCCAAGACTTCATAGACTTTGGTATGTATCTTCAAGGAGTTTTATCTCACGAACGCTGTGAAGCAGATCTGTGGTAACTATACTGAAATACTGGAGAAGATGTAAAAGAAGTATTCTGTACATATGCTTACAAGTGAAACCTCTTTGTAATGCCTCTTTCAGATTTCTAACTCCCTAGGAGTCTGTAAGGAAATAGCTAGTGAATGCTGCCTTGTCTAAAGACTGCTTAGCTTGTTAAAAAGGAGTGGCAAAGGCCTGCAACCTTTAACTTCAATGCAGCTAGTGCAATGGAGTAACTAGTCAGGCTTGCTTTCCATTTAGATTGAATTCATAAATAGTTCATAAAGGATTATTAAATGATTAATATACATCATAAACAATACTACATATATGACTTTCATAAATTATACTTGGTTGCACATTACTTGAGGGTATTTTACATAGTTATAACAAAACTATGTACTTTGTGGATTCTGTAATAGCTTGCAGAGTTTACCAACCCTTTATAAATAATTTGTAAGTTTAACCTCATTGTAAATTGTGAGTATCTGCTCTGTGTGCACATGTGCTCAGTCATGCAAAAAAATTGCTTTTAAGTAATGTCTTTGCAAAGCCAAATTCTCCCCACACCTAACCTACATTTTTTCAGTCTGTTGATGACATTAATAATTAAGATTCTCATAAAGATTTTAGAATGTAATTATTTAATTAGGTTTACCATGCCAAAAGGAATAGAATATAATTCTGTAGCAGATATGTTGTATTCACATTTTCCTTCCTTCAAAAATTGTCTTTTTTTCAGTCCTACTTATTTTTGTTTTTTGCTCTAACTCATGCAAAAGCAACTCCATCCAGAGAGGTTTTGGATAATGTCATGACTGACATGTCAATTAATCTGTGGTTGCACTCAACATTAGTGTAGCTGGAGGTTTTTTCTTTAAGTTGCAGTTCTTCTTTAAAAGCATAGAAATTTTGTACTTGTAAAAACAAATAAATTCCTATCCTGTATAAGCACACCCAACTGTCAGATGTCAGGAAGGTTCATAAATATTTTTGTGATGAATAATAACCCTACATTCTCACAACAGCCCAGTCCAGCAAACAATAAGCTGTATGAGAAAATGTATGAAGCTTCACATGAATTTAATCATGCAACTAACTTCAAGCATTTGAAAAAGGGACTCTTGATCAGATACTGCAGCAATAGGACAAGGGACAATGGGTTTAAATTTAAACAGGGGAAGTTCAGGTTAGATATAAGGAAGAAGTTCTTTACTGTGGGGGTGGTGAGGCACTGGAACAGGTTGCTCAAAGAAGTGATAAATGCTCCATCCCTGGCAGTGTCTAAGGCCAGGTTGGACAGAGCCTTGGGTGACGTGGTCTAGTAGAAGGTGTCCTTGCCTGTGGCAGGTGGTTTGGAACTAGATGATCTTAAGGTCCCTTCCAACCCTAACCATTGTATGATTCTATGATTCTACGAAGGTGATCAAAGCAACAGTGAACATTTGTATAAACTATGCAATTTTCCCCCAGAATGGATACATTTACTATGGCTATAAGTCTTCACCCACAGCAAAATTTTCCTGTCTCTGGACCCCTCCCTACCAAAGCTGCAGAGACTGGAAAGTATCTGCCAGATGTTTTTTGGAAACGGGCATTTTTACCACATCCCAGCCAGAATACTATTTTTCTTTCTGGAGTCAGGGCTGTTATCACCCCTCAGTAGCACACTGGCCTTCTCACCAGTGTAAGAAGTTGAAGAAAGGTATCTTTGGAGTAGATTTATTCTTGAATGACTAAAATCGGAACCCTTCATGTTATTGTCGGAAGGGCTTTAAGCCATTCTAGTTAACACGGAAAATTCTTAACCTCAAGTCTCTTATCAGAGATGCAGCATGAATGAATAGGACTTATTGTCTGACTCTGTTTTAGTGTTTGCAATACCTTCAGAAGAATCATGATGGACTAAAAATATTTTATGAAGTGCAGACAAGGGATGAAAAACGTATTCCTTGAAAAGCAAAGGGATAAACTGGCTTGCAGGAACTGAGTATTTGTTACGTATCTGCCAGATGAAGTTAAAATGGATCAGGAGGAGCTAAATATAAAAATCAAAACTGGGTTCTGTGGTTAGAACATCATTGCTCTAGAGACAGTTATGTTTGCTTTCAAAGGGTGCAGTAATCCAAAAGTTTACAGGTTAGAAGCACAATTCCCAAGTTACTCAGGAAATATAATCACACATTAAAATATTTATAATTACATAAAACTTCATAAAGTCCAGCTTTCTTCCATCCCTGAATTTATCCCCAGATGATTTTCTGAAATGATTTGTTATATTTAGAAAACTCCCTTGCCCTCAAATCATCTTTAGGCAGTTAAATTGAATGCTGTGATTAGGACTAATCTTGTTTTGTTAAGGAACAGTCTTTTAGTGCTTACCAGTAAAAAATTATAGGACTTTATCACATCTATATCCTATTTCTATCTGCAAGTAATCAGTGAAATGCTGTGTTGCTTCCTCTGCTTATAAAATGGACCTGATACCTGTCATAGAAAGATTACATTATTTTTTACAATACTAAACCAAAATAAATTCTACTAAATAATGTGGTTGAGAAGGCTTTCAAGAAGTGTAGCTATCACATATTGAATCAGTTAAAAACGGTGAACTTCAGAAAGCAAAATATTAAGCAGATGTGAAATCTGGTTGTGGTAAGATTAGGCATCATAGAATCATAGAATAGTTAGGGTTGGAAAGGACCTTAAGATCATCTAGTTCCAAACCACCTGCCACTGGGATGGTAGGGATGCCTCACACTAGACCATGTTGCCCAAGGCTCCGTCCAGCCTGGCCTTGACACTGCCAGGGATGAAGCATTTACCACTTCTTTGGGGAACTCATTCTAGTGCCTCACCACCCTCACAGTAAAGAACTTCTTCCTTATATCTAACCTGAACTTCCCTGTTTAAGTTTAAACCCATTACCCCTTGTCCTGTTGCTACAGTTTCTGATGAAGAGTCCCTCTCCAGCATCCTTGTAAGCCCCCTTCAGATCTCAGCTGGAATAAGAATGATAATGAAATCGGATTTTGACAAGCCAACATGTAAGTTAGACACTGTAAAATCTAATCCAGAAATAGATGGGATAAGAATAAATAAAGAAGGAGCCTGTTCACTGCGAAGTCAGCTGCTGCAGAGTTAAATCTTCTCAGCTATAAATCGTTATGGGCTTTGAACTTGCCTTTAACCTTCAAACCATGTGCCCCTATATGCAACCATATTAGCAGAGAAGTTCCTATTGCTTTGCAGTGAAGGTCACCCAACTTACAGAAAAGTTTTACATCATAGTGAGAAAACTATTAAGGACTTGAATCTCCTAAGGATTCGAATCTTCTTGTAGAACTGTAGAAGCCAAGGAGGGGATGATGTAGCTATCTTTGACATCTCTTAAACTGAAAACATTTAGAGCTAATTTTGGACAAACTCTGCTTGCTATTTATTTTGTTCATTGTTTGAATACAGTTTTAGTGGACACACAAAAAGTCTACATTGGAAGCTGGGGATTTGTTGTACTCTCCAGTGTATTTGCCGTCTGTTTTCTTTCCAACATCTGTGGCTCAGATATTGTTTATGGAAATGCAGTGAAATGGTCTGATAATCCTTGAAGCTACGAAACCTAACAAGAACCGTTGATACACACTGGGCATACCGATGCAGTGTTGTTCACAGTCTGTATGTCGAGGATGATTTCATTATCCTAAATTCAACAAACAGCTGCTTCTTCACGGACACAGAAATACATCTGTATGAGCTTTATTGATGATCACTGTGCTGCTTTTGTAAATCCTGCCGGTATTTGTAAAGCCTGTTAATGAAAATTGGTGCATTAAAGTAGATTTTGCTATTCATCAAGGAGGGGAAAAACAACCCCAACCAAACCCAAACCACCAGAGGAAAATACTTAGCAGGACATCTTTGCTGACATTCTTAAGATGTTCTGGTAAGTAGTCAGGGGAAGTACTGGTGGATTAGACAAAGGCTAGAATTTGGAGATCTCAGAGGCTCAGATCTCAGAGATTAGAAGATGAGACATTTTCAAATTAAGTCTGTAATTTGATTTTAGCTTAGTTTGTAAAAAGTCTTGAGCTCTGATGGTTTTGTGCCTGTGTTTAGTATGGTAGCTAAAAATTTTTGCTGGGGCTAACTGCACAGTACATAACATTTTCAGACTGAGGATCGCTGATGACAGAACATTGCAGCAGAAAGCTTTGCAAGAGCTGCTAGAAATGAATACAATCTTCTTTTCATTAAGAAGCAGCAGGGGGACAGCAGTGCTCAAAATGAAAATTGCTTTGTGTGTAATGTATTACTACTAGTACATATTAGTAAGTATACTATCTCTATGCAGTAATAACAATACATTACTCTTTCAATGGATTTTGTTGGGTGCAGCTTACAGAAGCTGATCCTAAACAGAGTGCCAAGAGAAAAAGGAGGCAGTAGTAATTCAGGGTGATCCTCTTTGAAATTCCAGGAGATCTTGCAGACTCTGGGAAATTAAATTCCATTAAACCATTGACTTCAATGGTTGTGGCTTGCTGTGTCATGGGAAATAAGTTTCTTCCATTTTTCTAATTACGAATTGCTGAAATCTGTGCAAACCTGCCAAGCTTCTGAACAAGTTCTGTCAAATACAACAATGTAACCACTTGTTTCATTTTTCAGACTCAGACTAGCAAGAACAGGCTGCTTGGAGACTGAATGATTACACAAGGTTTCAGTGATAAAAAAATGATCAGGGTCTGAAAGCATTTGTAGTTCCCGGTGCCTCAGATGCACAGAGGCCTATACAGGCATTTTTATTCCTTCTGTTATCTCACTTTTCCACTAAAGATAACTCCCATCAGGCAGTACCATTTCTTCATGTAAGCAGACCTTTTCCTGTCTAAAGAAAAAAACCTGCCCTCACTGAAGAGTCAAAATAGAGCTTTTTATTTTTTTATTTTTTTATTTTTAACCTTTTGCTTTTTAATCCACACTTGATATGCAGGAAATAATCATTGCATATTTGTGTGTGGATGATGGATATTTAAAGTTCCTAATTTTTCTTATCCTGTTGCATATGAACTTATTTTTTAGCTTCTCCACTTTTTTGTGGTGATTCTTTCCCTTTAATTTGAATATTTTTTTCCCAGTAAACTAGAATCCTGTTCTTTAATTTTCTCTTACAAAAGAGTTTTGTAACAGTATAATTTCAAATTGGCTACGGAGTTCGATTTAAGTATTTGCCATTAATCAGATAAGATTTAACCAGTCTGAATCTACCCAACAGATTTGCTTCTGAAGTTCATGCATGAAAACTAGTAAAAATTGTCTCACTGCTAGCTTTTCTCAGTATTCTGTTAAAAACATTCCAAAAGTATCTTTGGTTATTTTCAATGTACTTCCAAACATGTTAATGAATTAGTTAAAAAGATACGAGCATGAAAGAAGGAGATGATTCTGGTGTCCTGGCGAAACGGGAGTATTAGACTAATAGAATACTACAAAATAGTCTTCAAAAAGCATAGGTACTGCTATACAGGGATTTTCATTACTGCTTACTATTCTGTTACATTATACCTATCAATAATCTCATGAAATTGTTAGAGCTGTGATCAAGGTTATCTTAATTAAGATCTTCATATTTTTCTAGTATTGGAATATGTACATTGAAAAACCTAGCAATTCTAATCTGCTCTGTTTCAACTCATTAAAAAAAAGATACCTGCTGAACTCCAGAATATTAATTTAATCAGCTCAGTGGCATCAACATTTTTATTAACATCTTTGTTCAAAAAGTTTCTATCTACATAGTTCTTAAATAAAAAATATCATAAAAAGAAATTAAAAACTTTCCATTTGTATTGCAAAGTTAAAATTATTATTAATATCCCATGAATATTTTTTATATTTAAACAGAATATATTCAGGCTAAGAATATTATGGCTAAGATAATTTTTTTTTTTTTTTTTTTGGTGCAGAATTAGAGAATTAATCCCATCCCAGCAACCCCATGTCACTTATCATGGGGACTGAGAAGTGCTATCATATAGAAATTTTCATTTAGCGCTAGTACATATTTAGCAAAGATCCTGAGCACCAGAATTTTTGTAATTTCTTGTAAAATTACTTTCTGGAGGATTTAAGCATGCGCAATTGTAAAATACACCGAAATAGGCAGATGACCAGGGGCACTCACATCCCAGAGTAGTACTTAGCTCTGTGGATACTTATTTATTTCTCACTGTGGAGTAATCAGGGATATCATTCTGGATCTGAGAACATTTGTTGAAGGAAACTGAATTAAATGTAATACCTTGTTTTGAGAAGTTTCTTTTTTTGACAAATTGCCATTCTCTGAGGAAAACAGCTTGCCTCCAAACTTCCTTTGTTAATGTGGGTATTTTCTAGTGGCCAGTTTTCCAGTCTCAGGTGATGTATGTTCTATCCCTACTGATGGGCATGGTATTATTACCAGGTCTTATTAAAACCTGGTAACAAAGTAATAAGGAAGCAAAACCTAGCTTCTTTCATTCAAAAGACAAATCTATTCTAAAGTCTGGATTAAACCTGAAGGTACAAACATGAAATTTAAATATTTACTGGTGTATTTACTGATGTCTTTGTAAAGTTTTTGCTTTGAAGTGGAATTGAATGGCCTGATTTAGGGCAGGGGTCCAGAGTTTAAAACAAGGTGATGGCACATGATCTCTTTTCCCATACCAACGCTATGTTCTACAAAAGTAGCGAAGAATTTCATGATTGTACTAAACTCAGTGTGGGTCTGCATTTTTTCCCAAAGTGAGGTGAACATTTCAATGGTTCCCAAACCCTGGTTAGTCACTTTGAGCTGAGAACACATCATTTCACTGCTTTCACAATGTCTCAGTACTAGTTTTCAATGAGTAAGGCATAATGCTTTTTAAAGATGTTTGTTTAGCCTCTTGGGACTGATTTTTTTCCCCTCTTCTTTTAAAATGGTAAAGGAGCTTTGTCTCTTGTCTTGATTTACCCCAGCAAATACACAGATCAATAGTGCTTAGCATTTGCAGACACAAATATAAATAACCTCTTAATTATAAATAAAACCCTTCTGAGTACAAGGACGTCTTATATTTGGATAATAGCCAAAAGACTGCAGAGCTTCCAATGAGCTGGGAACACAGTTCTGCAGGCTGCAACCAGAAAGTTCTAGGCTTTGAATGAAATAACAGGATTAAATAAATATCCTTAAAATGTTTTCCTTTTCTAGAGTAAATGGTCTACTGAGTTGCTGAAACACCTCCAGAATACTACGCTTGATAATCTCTATTCAACGTAAAGTTTTATGGTCCAACATTTAGTAAGGAAGGATGGTGTAGATGGTGTAGTAAAGAAGTGTATGGTGTAGAACTTAAAACATCAGTAAGTTTATAGACTGTATGCAGAAAGAAAGTCCAGCTCATGTGGTTTGTTCAGTATCCCCTGGTGTTGGTTATTGTATAGTAATTGCTGCTGTAAAATAAAATGTATGTGTACAGTGACGAAACTTTGTTTTCTCTTTCCTATGACTTTTTATTCTTGTTTAAAATGTAAATAATTGTCACCTATCTTCTTTTTTTTTTTTTTTTCCCTAACAGTTCCATTTATGACCCTGGGGTGGAGCTCATGTCTATAGAGAAGAATATTCTTTTGTTTGAATCAGCCTCTGCTGTCAAATCTAGAAGAATTTACCACCTGCACTGTGCGCAGGAAACAGTAAGCAGACTTGAAAAGAAGAGTTATCAGATCACAGAAACAGTTTTGTTATCTCAGAAGTGGTATTAGGAAACATGAGATCATTGTCATGCAGAACGGCTTCATGAAATAGCAGGGTGACGATAAACATATGTTGTACATAGTGCTCTATAGTCTAATCACTTCTAGACAGCAGCGACTTTATATGCATTAAGATTTCAAAATAAAGACACCTGAATCAGTCAGGAAATTACTAAAAAGCATGTGGAGTCATCTTACTCAGTTTGATTAAAATCTAGCTCAGGTGAATATTTTCATAAAGGTTTACTTCTGTGGGTAGGTTGCAATGAGCTAAAACATCAATTTAAAATACATAGCTAGTCCTCACAATCCACTTGCATTCTAAGTAAGAAATAAAATATCCAGATTTAAATTGTTTGAATTCCTCTACAGTCAATAGAAAGGACTGAGTTGAAAGACAGTGCCAAGTATTCGTGAAGGACTCTGAAAAGCTGCTTAGGGAACCAAGATAAGATGTTGTACAGGAAGCCAGCCACACACTTATGGTAAGGAAGCACAAAGGCAGAAGTGGAAGTGTGGGCTATATCTATATAGACCTTATGCCCAGTTTAAGAAATGGTGTGGAATAACTTTCCTGCATTAACTATTTCAGGCTCTTTCACTATAATTTACTCCACTATTGACCAGATTGATAGACATCACCCACACAATCAGATTCAGATCTGAAGCTGTACAGCACTCATGTAGCTTGCAAATTTGGGCCAGAAAAGCAAAAGCCAGACCAGTGAAGCCACACCAATACACAATCAGCACAATGTGCACAAAGCCTGTGTGCAGTCTCTAGTACAACACTGCTCAATATATACGGCAAGGACATTTTTGATCGTTAATTTGACATATTTTACACCTAGATGTGACTTCTATCAATTTTAAGGGATTGCACAGCTGCAGCTCCAACAGGTGACACAGGATAACCTGTGTCACGGTGTCTGGTGCTCATGGGTGACAAAAGCTCCTTTTGCCTGAGCTATACTTACCCCACAGACTTTGAAAACCACCTTTAGTTGCTGACTGAAAGATTCTTTTTATTTTTATTTTTAATGAAAAAGACGTTTGTCAGATGTTATTTGACTCTGATAAACTTTAGTACATCAAGAGTTTATTTACGTCCTTGCAGGTGATGGTGTTTATTAGAATACCTAAGGCTATACTCAGATTTGATAAATCAAACTCTTTTCACTTTACATTTACATAATTTGCAGTAATTCCTTTAAAAGCAGGTGAAATTGCACTCTCTTTTTGTGGTGTAGTGTTATGTCACTCAGCATGAAGATTAGTTTTATTAAAACTAATTGATCATTCACTACTGTTATCTAAGTACAGAAATAATAAGATCTAACTTATTTTGAACACAGAGTGAATTACAGATATTTTTTATATTGGCTGCTCCCTGTATTTGAGAATTATTTGAATTATTTCTAAGAAACGAGGTGCGTTGTTTCCTCTGTTCTACAGCTGTGCTTCAGACATGATTCTGAATGATAAGACTACTCAGGAATTCCAATTTAGCTAGTTCTAGCTTTCAAAATTAAAAGAACAAGAATATGAACAACACTGCAAAAAATGCGTTTCAACATTTTCACGAGAAAATATTATACTTTTTCAAACTTGATTTATTGGAGTGCTTAGGCTGCATTTGCGAACTGGAACATGCTAGCATTCCCACATATGCAGTGTAGGTGACATGGGCTCAAATCCCTGAGTAGGAAACGAAAAATAAGCTATTCGCAAACTTCTATTCTGACATAACAAGTCTCATGGACACAGACTAAAAAGAAACTTTGTCATCTGCATTTTAATAAACAAACTACAATATAAAAAAAGCTCATTCCAGCAAACATTTGAAGTGCGTGTCCTTTCCTCTTATGAGATATTGTTAACATGTGACAATGCCCACTGCTTTAGAAAACTACAGTCTCCTAAGAACAATTCAAAGCCATTTAAAAAGATTCAGTGCATAACTTTGCATAAATGTATGGGGTTTATAAAGTTTTCAGAAGTGTACCCTGAGGAATAATATTATGATGACATGCTAGATTATTTTATCTGATACGAAGGAAAGTACCTCATGTACTGCAAAAGAAACTGTAGCAATTTTATCTGGTTAAGACACTGATACATAGATGAATAGCCTGCCACTCTTTTACATGTTGACTTCACAGCATGCAATGCTGCTAAAGCATAGATGAGTACACATACATATGAGAATATGTGTGCTTTTATTTATAGTACTAGAATACTTAATTTAAGATGGCAAAATCAACTCTATAGAAAGACCAACTATTTTGCTAATCTTGTATTTAGCACCAGCTCATATAACATATATACTGGCCTCTATAATACACATAAGATATACAAAAAGTATTACACAAATTCAGTGAGCAGCATTTTGAACTCATGGCGCTATTAGATGGTTACAAGTAATTTTCCAGATATCACAGTGTTTCTTCCTCCAGTTCTTTACATCAGCTTTTGTCTCCTGTGATTTAACTCTCTTTCCTCTTACTTATAAATATTTTCACCTGGTATTTTGTGGAAAACATAGTGGTTAAATAATAAACCCTGTTATTTAATGATGTAGCAAATGTTGTTTGGTATTTTATTTTCCAGTGTAGTCTTGTAAAAGCTTTACCCTCTTTTTAACAGAATTAAAATTAATTAAAATTAATATAAAGAAAAATAATAAAGATTGATTCAAATAGTTCATTTTTAAACAGTCTTTTTGCTGCTTTTTACTTCAGGTATTAAAATGGAAATATATAAGAGGCATTTTATAAAAGACAACACAAACCCCCCTAGAAATTGCAGAGTAGGATTTGGTATCTGGCAGGCACCCTTAAAAATAAACTCCTAGATCAGCTATGTATTAATGAGAGTTTAGAGACAGTCCATGTCACATCCCAACTCCACTGTCACTAAAGACTTATGTTTGGATGCTTTGCTCCATCTCACATGGTTGTGCAAAAGGAAAGATTGCCTTTCAGTTCAAATTTACACTGATTGATCTCAAGATAGACTGAAAGTGGGGGGTCCTTGGCTCCAC
Source organism: Coracopsis vasa (assembly GCA_026283785.1). Classification (NCBI taxonomy): domain Eukaryota; kingdom Metazoa; phylum Chordata; class Aves; order Psittaciformes; family Psittacidae; genus Coracopsis; species Coracopsis vasa. The sequence continues at coordinate 22,356 of JANHGB010019848.1, forward strand.
TCTCACACAGGACAGGTAGCTTGCTAACTTTTCAAAGAGAATGGAGCTCTCTCTGTGACTAAGTACTGACTGGCAGGGAAGAAGCTCTGCAAGAAAGCACCTGGGTTTCCCGGTGGCCAACAACCTTCTGGGCTGCATTAGAAGTGTCACCAGCAGGCCAAGGGAGGTGATCCTTCATCTTCTTCTCAGCACTGGTGAGAGCACACCTGGAGGGCTGGATCAAGTTCTGGCCTCCTCCATAGAAGAGAGTCATGGACACTGGACATCCTGGAGCCAGTCCCTCAAAGGCCATCAAACTGGTTATGGACTTGAGCATGTATGAGGAGAGGCCAGGTTAGCATTAATAGCAGAGGGCTTGTGGAGATGCTACTGCTGTCCCTAACTGCCTAAAGGGAGGACTTAGGCAAAGCACAGCCAGCTTCCTCTCAGAGGAGAGGTCCACAGCAGAAGGACAAGAGCCAACAAACACAAGTTGAACAGAATAAACTGTAACCAGAGCTAAAGATTTTTAATTTTTTTTTAATCATGAGAATGACCAGACACTGGAACAGATGCCCAGAGGTGAGGTTAAAACTCCATCCTTGGAGATACTCAAAATTTGACCAAAAAAGCACCTGAACAATTAAATGACAATTTAATTGGCTCTCCTTTGAGAAGGAAGTTGCACAAGATGACCTTTCAACCTAAATCATTCTGTGATTCGAAGTGCCTTTGTTTGAAAACTCAGGAGTTTTGTTACAGTTCTTAAAAAAATCCAACAAAAAACAGCCAAAAAAAATCCCAATTATAGAATGGATTGTCTTCCTGCAGCATGAATATCTACGGGTTATCCCTCAAAATCCTACTGTCATTATTGGGGAGCATGGTAGTAGTAAAAGCATTGCAACTCAAATCAGACTTATATGCTACTCTGCAGGGAAAGCATACTTCCAGGAACCAAGAATAGATTTTGAACTTACATGCTTTCTGCCTTGATACAAACTAGATGAGTCTCTTCAGTGAGATGGGGAGGGAAAAGGTTGCATTGGGATGTGTGAGTGGGATGAATATTGGCCCCAGAGATTTTGCAGACTTTTAACGATGTAGCTAAAATTAGGGTTCTTCCAATGAAATATCACAAAAAATGAAAGTGCTCATAGATTTAGGAAACTTATTTCAAAACGCTGCATTTGTTCCATTAGAATCATATCATCACAGTACTTAGGGGTGCATATTTTATTTGCAAGCACTTCATGCTAGCTGACTAAAATTTCACTTAAAAAAACCCCTCTTCAGTATCCAGCTCTGTATCCAAAGACCCTCCAGTTTCCAGCCAGGATTAAGATGAAACACTAGGAGGAATGATCTTTAATGAGGGTAGTTTGAGAGGAGTAACTCGAACAGAGCTCTATCTCAGCAGACTGAATCAGTGATTGAAAACTTTATTTAAGAAGCTGACGGGGAGTAGATTTACCATTCTAACTGTAGTGTCTGTGTCAGTTCCTTAAATTAAGTTTTCAGGAGCTGATTTAGCCCAGGGAAATGCAGAAATCTGGTTCAAGCGTCTCTTGGGGCTGCTTATACTAAATTTTTTGTTTGTGTTTAGTGCTAATGCAGAATTAAAGGAACTCCACTGTCAAGATTTTAGAAGATCGATGCTGTTATTACTTTGAATTGGAAAACTGGTATACACTATAGAACGGTTGCAGAGGGAAGAATGATACAAAGAACTCTTCTTTGATTTCCTGGTGCTTAAGAATATTGCAAAACATTGTGAATTCAAAGAAGCAGAGTCCATTTTTTTTGGTCAAGAAGTAAACACAGTATATCTGGTTTATTTAATATAGACTGGTTAGAGATATTTTCAAGTAAATATATATCTGCCCAGTGGAAAAATATATAAACTTCAATAAATAATTCATTTTTGCAGTATCTATATAATCACTTCAGTATGAAGTGTCAGCAATATACCACATGTGCTGTTGCTTTCTTTGGAGTAGAACTTATGAAATACTTCTAAGAGGGATCTTTTTCTTTGCACAAAGACACACAGCTCTTACAACAATATAACTGATTTTTTTTTTCTTTCTTGAACAAAAGCATTTGAAGTATAAAAGCTTCACTGAATTCCTAGTACCAGAGCAGTTTTCTACAATGTGCATTAGTGCAATTCTGACTTCAGTGACAGTTGAATTTGCTCAAAGAAGGTAACAGTAAAGCCCTATACGCTTCCAGCCTCAAATACAGGCTTTTTTTTAATCTGGAAGAGTGATCTGTAAAGAATTATTACATTTAAGGCACACATTTCTTAAATAAAAAAAGGATCTAATCTCGAAAATGAATGGCAGAGTTAAGACTGAAAATGAAGACATAGTTTAGTCCTCAAAGGTTAGGAAATGACAAACTCCTTGGTTCTGCCCTAGTGCACCTCAGCACTACAATATAGTATTCACTGCACACTATCACGTGAGCTGAGTGCACAGCATCCTGTAAAACTTCATCATTAATTTACCCTCACTTTTTTTTTGATATTTTTTTCTTTTAACCAGTAGCGATTTATAGCTTAATCCAAGATAAATTTCATAATTTCTTTCTTTTCTTTTTTTCCTGACAATAATTTCATTGAATTCATGGGATTCTCACAGGATGTGAGAGTAAATTTGTTACACTGAGACTAGACATTCAGATAAACAGTTTCCAAGAGGTACAATGAATCTATTAATATATCATTCTATATTGATGGTGGTGACATGGGTATCTTTGTTTTTCTGGGTACGGTTTTCCTGCTGATTTTGGTAAATTTACTGTGATTCCTTAGCATACTGAAGAGAATGTCATATGGGAAAAAGTTTAGTGTCAAAACCATTCTGATGCACCCATAAGGCATTCTGCAAAACAAAAACTATATCCAGAGAGAAATTTCAGTAGTTCATGTCCATAATGGAAAGAAGTATCAAATGATCCTATGCTGTGGTCTGTTGTGGGTCCAATACTATTGTATTTTGATTAATTACATGAATGATTTAAAAGGGAAAAGGCGTATTGAATGTATACTGAGAGACTGCAAGTATGTTTGAGGAAATAAACAGTATTCAAAATAATCTTGAGAAACCTAAGATTTGTCCTGGAAAGTGTTATTCAGCAAGGACAAATGGAAAGTACGACACTTAGGTTGAAATAACTAAATGTGCAAAGAAAGTATGGTTAACAACAGCCTGGGCATTGTTCTCTCACAAGGAAGTGGAAGGTTATCATGGGTCACAAGCTCTAGTATTTCACAAGGTTTCAATTCAAAAGACTTCACGAAAAACTGCGGGCTGACTGGAGAAGAGCCAAAGGGGAGCAATCAGAATGGGCAGACGTCTGTAAACAAGACCTGTGAAGAAAGATAGAAAGGGTTTCCTAGCTCAGAAGAGAGAACACTGAGAGCATAACTGGCTGTTGCAATGAACTAACCTGTTTCCCTGCCTTTAATGGAGAGACATCCATTACTGGCCCAGGAACTAGAGTACATTGCAAAGAGGATACAAATTAGATCTTGGAAAAGAAGTTTCTGAAGCCACAGGAGAGCCAAGGGGTAACAGGTTAAAACTTTAACAGCGGAAGTTTAGATTGGATATAAGGAAGAAGCTCTTTACTGTAAGGGTGGTGAGGTACCAGAATGGGTTGCCCAGGGAAACTGTGAATGCTCCATCCCTGGCGGTGTTCAAGGCCGGGCTGGACAAAGCCTTGGGTGACATGGTTTAGTGTGAGGTGTCACTGCCCATGGCAGTGGGGTTTGGAACTAGATGATCTTAAGGTCCTTTCCAGCCCTAACTATTCTATGGTTCTATGAATCTATGAAATCACTGGAAAGGACTGCCTGAGGAATCTGTGTGATCTATTATTGCTAGTGTTTAAAAACAAGATAGAGAAACTTCTATTTTCATGCATATTTAGGCTGGGGACATGGACTAATTGACCTACTGAATCATTCACCAATGTGAATCTATGATTCTAATGACTGAAAGCATGGTTCTGGGAATACATAATATTTATAAATATGTAACACTCATCACCAGCCATTCCACTGAGATTTAATGTATTTAATATAATGATTGGAAGTACCCAACATGTAAAAACATAACTGAATTTAAATATAACACTTTTCCCTGGAGTTTTCTGACAGACATGAGCAATTTTACTGTAAGAAAAGGGAGCCTTGTTGATAGAAGTAATTTTAAGTGAATGACTCTCTATAAAAATTTTCCCCTTTCTTAGGTTCCCACTTTTGATAGGAGGATCCCTATAGCAATGCACAGTACATTCTGCCTGGAACTGGTGAAACAGGGTATGACCTGCAATGGCTGGAGTGCCTGTCTCTAGATTTGGTCATCTGCTTCTAAGGTAGTCACCTATATATCTCAATGGAGCTGAAAAGACACTTTCAGGGTATGACTCATCCTACCAGGTGTAGAAGTCATCTTCACTATGAGGTGAATCATGTCTTAAAATGTCCTTTGTTTGCAAGTTCTTTGGCTTTAGAGCAGATCTAGATACTAATCTAAAAGTAGATATCTGCATTCAGTTCAACTCCATACACTTAAATAAAGTCAGAAGTATAGATACTCTGAAGTACATATAAATCAGACAAAAAATAAAAAATATTCTCTCTATATATGACCTGAAAGCCAACTGCATGTTTTCTGTAGTTAGATGTGCTAAGAAGGCACTTAAACTAGAAATACCTGGTATTAAAAAACCTGTTTGATAAGTTGGAAATTTCATTATGCATTAAAAAAAAAAAATGTTTTATTTAAATACAAAATGTGGATTTTTATTTTTTTAGAATACTGAAATTCCGCTTGAAAATTAAGAAGATTATTTGCTTTGACACACAGGTATGATTCCAAAACTTCTTGAGCTTTTTGGAAACTTAGTCTTAACCAACTGTGAACTGTTGTATCTTGGGAAATCTGTGGGCTCTCAGACAAGGTTTCTGGAGGTCTGTGATACTGGAAAAATGATTTCTGGGTTAATCAACTAAACGGTTGATTGACGGGTGCCTGTGACCTCCAGGATCTGTGGCAGTGCTGTAGTTAGTTCCCAGCCTTCTGCCAGGATTTTGCCTTGGTTGTACTTTGGATTAAAATCCAAAACTTCGAAACTCTCCCATTGGAACTAACCACCGACTTCTCTGACAAGCATCTGATATCCCACCCCAAAACTGGAAAGAAGACAAAGAAGATGCTGTGTTTGTAATAATATAAAAACTTTCAGTAGAATTCATATTTGGCGTGACAAAGTTGATTTAAGTAGCCACAAAGAAAGTAAAAAAAAATACAAAAGCAATAAATTTTGCAGGAAACTAACTTTTACCTAATTCTGTGAAAAGGAGTTTGCTTGCAAACTGAATACTACAGGGTCAGTAAAAGAAGATAACACAGAAATTTAATGCACCTGGAACTATTTTGACAACATTAACTTGAACACAAATGTTAAACTGTCACAAAGAAATAGAGGAATTTCCTGAAGCTTAGCTCCTGTTAATGTTCATTGCAATCTTAAAATGATTTGCTGAAGTACAGTAACACAAATGAAATAGACTGTAGTAGCATTGAGTATATTTTGTTCTTGTTTTATTCAAAAGATTAAAATATGATATCACTTGGTTTTGAATCTTTAAAGTTAAATCTTCTTGCAAACAAAGTGGCCGTTGGTTATCTTCTAGATTTTGCAAAGGTGATCCTACCTGTAATTAATTTAGTCTGTGGTTAGTAAGACAGGTAACTATGTGTATAAGTTTTGTTTTCTTTGTATGAACTGGAAAGTAATTTTCTTAGTTTCCATTTTCAAGTGATGATTTTCATACTTATTAATTCCTAATTTCCTATTCAGTATCATTCCAATTAGCTGCCATCATTCCTGTTGTGATCTTTATCCTGAATGATTCTAGTCTCTACTTCTGTCCATTGCTACTAGCTATAATTATCAGCCAATGCTCATGTAATATGTCTATGGATGTATTAGATCCAACGGCTCTTCATCCCTGCACAGAGTTTGTATGCTTTTGAAATATTAGCAGGTAAGGCTCCTATTTCTAGCTTCAAACTAGATATTAGTTGTTGGATTTTCATACAATATGTCCTCATAACAAGCAGATGAAAGTTTATGATTTCTGTTCTGCGTGCAAGGACCATGTTCTATTCAACATTGCAACTCTCTAAATTAGTCATTAGTGGCAGTGTTTGCTCAGCAGTGATAAATTCACTGGATCTCTGGATATAATTCTGTGAAATGGAGTTTCTGATATTATCACTGAATGGTGAATCAAAGTGAACAATCATACTTTACATTTCTTATTAAAATCCAGTTATTTCTCAGAGGTATATTATTCCTGTGATACAGAGCAGACAGTTTGAATAAATATGGAAATGATCTGTAACAAGATAGAACTAAATATTTGATAAAACCTAATCGGAAGATTGTAAACTCCTTGGTCGGACGAGATGGAAAATCTTATCAGTGAGCAGATGCTTATTGGATACAGTTTATAGAGTCAGAGCTTCATTTGTTTATCTAGCTCTGAACATTGTTTAACCATTCACACCAAAACTATGGATTGCAGAAATAGGATATAAGAAGGCCTCTGTCCATTACTGGAAAATGGCATAAAGGTCCATAAGGTACCACCTTTATATTGCATAATATAACTGAAAACCTGCCTGGGTCTCTATGCCATTAAGAATAAACATCTTCAGAAGAAATGCTCAGAACTGAACTGATGCAGAGATACATGCATACAGATATGCATAACTGCCTATACATGTGTGTCAGCATGTATACACGGACACTCACTTTATATATGTAAGGAAGGGAAATGAGTGAAATCAGTGGATGATGATAACCCATGTTGTATGCTACCAACCCCTCTGTACAATAATCTATATCAGGGAATAGACTGCAGGCTCTCGTTGGGTCTTCTTTTACTTATACCTTAATTACGTATTTTACTAAATATGATTCCATTTTAACTTACATACTAGGCTACCAATGACCATGGCAAACACAGTAAACTCCTTGAAAAATTTATAGTAGTAAAAGTTAGGTCAAGATTAAACTCACTTAACTTTAACCTCCTAAAAGGTAGCTATCTAGGTAAAGCTACCTCCCTTGTTGAGTTATAGTTAATGAAGAGGAACAGATAAAACTAGAAGACAACTGTTAACCCTCCTGTTTTTACAGGCGCCAAAGATACTTGTGATAAAGTATCTTGAAGAAAACAACAATTTTCCACTGCCTACACAACTACCATAAACTAAATGCCTGAACTTCAAGTAGGTACAAGATAATTTGGGTTATTTACTTTTTTCCCCTAGTATTCTGAAGCTGGAAGAGATCCTTATTCAAGGTCTACTGATATGAGGGGAAAAGTTTGCATTAATGTAAATGTACTTAAGCTCCATGCATTGCAATATTGCAACCTCTTCCTTGTCCTCCTAAATACATATTTTTTTGCTGATTTCCTGTAACTGAACCAAAATAAATTTCATGTATCTTAACAGATATGTATATGGTTACATATGTCTGAGTATACATACTCTGTTAATTTAAGGATATTTTGTATACCTATGTGTACATGCTGTGTCTTAGACAGAATCACAGAATAGATATTCCTGTTATAAAAGTAACAGCCATGATTGTTCTGTTGCATGTGTTTATAGATAAAGGTTATACTGGGATAAACACTAAAATTCTGTTTTCACTTGCTTATGATTTTCTGAGTGCAAAATAGATGGCTTTATCTAGACTTGTATAAATTAGGTACTTTCCTTTAAAGCTCCATTGAAGCTATTCGCCAGTGAACAAGAACACTAAAATCTCTGTGCACTGGTCTTATTCTGCCCATAGAAGGAAAAAACAAGTGCATATTCACTGGCCTTAAATAAAAACTAAGCAAAACTTTCTTTGATCAAGAGCATATTTGAAACATTTTTATTCATTGTTTCAAGGTTTTTTTTTTAAATGATACAAAATAATGAACAGTATGGAGTCTGTGAAAAGTTTAATCTTTTAATGTGTTACCATATTATTATCAGCAAATCACAATCAAAGATACCTTTATCTAACGTCTGAGTCAGAAATCTATTGTAAAGTAATCTGTCAAGATAATCAACTTGTTTCCTTAGTTTACTCTGCAGAAAGAGTATAAAGCTTATTGAAAATACTTACTAGCAAACTCCACAATGTTAATATGTTGTTCAAATCATCACAATTGGATTAGTAAAAAGACAACAGTCTAATTTAATGGGGATTTTCTTTAAAATAGGACTTCTGTTTCTGCTTCATTCACTTGAGTAGCATTTGAGTGTAGGAATATAAATTGACCTGGAAAACTACAGGTATGGTAAAATGACATTGCAATCTGACCAAGAGGAAGATAACAGATCATACTGACACATTGTATAATTGGTATGCACACTTAGAACAGTAAGTAGAAGGACCAGTCACTTCTATATAAAAGAACTACAGACAAGAAATAAGTCATTGGTATATAATGTTTGGCTTCAACAGATCTGATAAATTCAGAGCAGAATCTGTACCATTTAACCCCTTTTTCAACACAATTAGCACCCTACTGCATAAGCAGTATTTATTTTCTAAAACACTGAGTACATCTTGTAGATTCTTCTGTAATCAGGAAATTGTATACTAAAAATAAGTAAATTCTAATTCTATTTTAACTGATCCAGACCCTAAGTTATCTTAGGTAACCATACTGCAATTGCTCTAATGAATATTTGGTTTTATAATCTCTACCAGAATCCCGTCTATCTTCTAGCCATTATGATAATTATGTTAAAAATTGACATATGAGTTATTTCAGTATGGGCTTTGTATAAGGGCTCACACTAACTGAACCACCAAGAGAGGATGAATTTGTCTTGTGACACTGAAATTCAGTGTGAGTTTACAGTTCAGGTGTATGTGCCTTGGTTAGCTTTAATCTAACTAACTTCATATAACAATATTAATCAAGAGAGTGCACAAAATAATTCATTTACTTGCTTAGAGGCCCTGGATAGGCTTGTAATATCCACATTGGTGTGATTTATATGGTTACCAGTATTTAACCTAAACAAAATAAAGCTGTCATGGTTCTGACTACGTAAAATGACATATAACATCTTCTGTGCAAGTAAAATGATTATTTTAGGGTCATACTTAGTTTTCTACTTCCTTTGCTTTGGCATGTAGCATAATACTACCCCTTTCCTGATAGAAAGGGTGGCTGAAACAATTTGAACAGGTTATTTGAGACAACATGCTTGGTAAAGAGGAAACAAAAGGCCTGATGTGTCTTAATGTTTTAAACATTTTTTGATCCCTCTGGCAGGTTGTTTCTAGTGTTATTTTATGGGATTTAAATTAGATCTTTCTGGCTTCGAGAGGCTGTGCTCATTTATTTTTACTCACTAGAAAACCCTCCAAGCTTTTGAGCCATTTTTTTCATTAGAAACTAATAAATTTGACTTGAACATACACAATGCTAAAAGGCTTGGTTTGCTGTGACTTGACCTAGCTTATTCTGTCATCTAAACCCCTAAGCTTTATTTGTAAAGGCTGTTAATGCCACATCCGTATTCAGTTCAGAACTTCATGTAATAGTTTTTACTTCAGGCACAGTTTTATAAAACTTGTGAAATTAATCTGAGCTAATGTAACTCACAACAGAGATAGAGAAGAATATTCTCTTATTATTGAGCAGTATTGAGAAAACCAGGAGGTCACCAATAAATGGGACAAAATGAATTCTTTCATTTCTGACCATCTCTTTGTATTTCAGAGAGTGTGCACATTCTAGACAGGATGATAGAGTGTAAGAGGGCTGAGATGGCATGGATTTCTATGAGTTCTTTATGCTTTTAGTCAATACATTTGATCATTCATTCATATAGCATTAATGTTTCCTGATGTCATTATACTTCTCAAAGCTGTAATGCATTCTGTCCTAATGCTTTTCATGACTTACGTTTCAAGAGGGAAGCTTAATAAAGAATTTTATTTCTATTTGCCTTAAAATTTTGTGGTTGGTTTTGTTTCTTTGTTGTTTTTAACAAGTTAAAATTAATAATGCTATATATATTTATAGCAAGTCTAATAACAAACAGCAAGTAAGGTAGGCTTCAGAAACACCTTTTCTTCCACTGGATCTGGCTGGCTGAAGACCTCCTCACTGCCACAGTATATTAGAGGTTACCAGCTTCTCAGATGTGTCACTTAGTTAAAACCAATTCTGTCGACACTATAGTATAGTATATACTACAGTACTATATACTATAGTATGCGATACCACACATATACTTTTGGAGACAGCCAGCATGGCTTCACTAAGGGGAAATCATGATTGACCAATCTGATGACCTTCTATGATGGGGCAATGGAACTGATGGACAGGGGTAGAGCAGCTGACATCATCTACCTGGACTTGTGCAAAGCGTTCGACACTCCTGCACAACATCCTTGTCTCTAAATTGGAGAGACATCAATTTGATAGATGGACCACTCGGTGGATAAAGAACTGGCTGGATGGC
>JANHGB010019850.1:1447-16893 GCA_026283785.1 Coracopsis vasa
GGTGTTTGTGCGGGTGTCTGTGGGCTTTCCTCATCACCAGTCCTCTGGCTTGGGGGAAAGAATCTTGCGGGGCCGCTGTGCCAGCGCTGGAGCGAGGTGCGGGACGGTGCCTGTGAAAACCCCCGCGGGGAGGGTGGGAGGGCAGCGGGCGGCTGCACCCCCCAAAGCCCCGAATGGCAGCGTCCGGGGGGTACAAGGGGCAGAGGCATTGCTGGGGCTCTCTCTCCCCGGCCCAGCCGGTGCGGGGGTCTGCTGAGGATGAGCCACATCACAGCTCTGTGCTCCCTCCGAAGTGAGCTCCATCAGCCGCATCCTGCGGAGCAAGTTTGGGAAAGGCGAGGAAGAGGAGGCCGAGCTGGAAAGGAAGGAGGTGGAGGAAGGCGACAAGAAGGCCAAGCACAGCATTGACGGCATCCTCAGCGAAAGAGGTAAAGTCCCATTTCCCTCTGCTCTGTGTGGAGCTCTGGGACTGGCCAGTGCCAGCCTCGGGTGCTGGTGGGTGTCACTCCCCTTCTCCCAGGGCTCGTCTGTCCCGGGGCCAGTGCAGCAGACGGCACAGGGCAAGGAGTACGGCTGTCCCATTCCATCCCATCCTGTTCTCCCACCAGTATGACCCTGAACCGTGCGGGAATGGCGCAGAGGTTGGGGTGAAGATGGGGTTTGCCACTGGTTTGGCTTTCAACAGCAGGGATGGGGCCAGGGAGCAGGGAGGGCTGGAGCCAGCAGCGGAGCCCCTGGCATGGCCATGGCGCTGCTTTCCCAGCCCAATCCTAGCAAAAGGCCGCAGCTGCACAGAACGGGTGCTTGAAGCCAAAGGCCATGGAGCCTCGTGTCTCTGCAGCCGTGGGCAAGGCAGAGAGCCACAAGTTTCATTTCTTCTCCTCTTAAAACTGCTGGGAAAATGTTGTGTTGGTGCTTGGCCAGGGCCTGCGAGGAGGTTGCAACCTGAACAAGGCAAAGGGCTGTTCCGGGGCAGCCACTGCCCCTGCTGCAGTGGTGCCCGGCTCTGTGCCCAGCTGGGCGAGGGCGAGGGACAGACGAGGGCCAGGCTGGGCTGCCTGTGCGTGGAAGTGGCTGCTCAGCACATGCACAGGCACTGGAGAAGGCGAGACAAAAGTACCAAATGAGCTGGTCAAACATTTGTACAACTTTTCCAGCTTTTACAAAGAAGGCCTTCTATACACAATCTACACTTGGAGATGAACTTGGAAAACAAAGAGGGGGGAGTCCATTGAAACTCACACTTTGGCTTTGCACAGACAAAGCTTCAGCTAGCAGCAGCTTGATGTGAACAAAAGAAGGCAACCTTTTTATAATTCAAGGAGAAAAGAAGAGAAAACAGCCCCACAAAAGGCTGAGAAAAGACATTATGGGCTTGCAATGAGGGATGAATTATTCAATGAGCCCCTAATAGCTGATGCTCCACGCAGTTTTATGGACTCTCCACTGTGGAAAAAGTAGCTGTTTTTACCTAGAAAAGGTTCTAGCATTTCTAGACATCTGGAGGTGCTGAGTGCCATTCAAGAAGGACAATTGAAACCTGTCCTTTTACAGTCAGATATCTCCTTGTGTAAGAACAAACCTGCATTCCCTAAAACCTAGTTTTCAACTCTGTTATTTAAGCATTCAGGAGCTTTGTAATACAAACAAGTTTGTAATATAAACAGGCAGAAAGATGCTAAGGAAGTAAGAGGTTTTTAAGGCCAGAAAGCACAGTTTGAGTGCCCAGTCTAGCTGCCTGTATAGGGGTACCCCTGTATGGGTCCAGAGTTGCCTCCAGTATTTCCATCTACAGAGGAATTGCTCTGAGACGGACATGCACTAAGAGAAAAATAATAAACTCAGTGGCCTAGCTGTTAAAATAACTAGTTCTGCTTTCCTGAATTTCTCAACAGAGATCAGAAACAGAAGATAGGAAGCCTTGATAACATTCCTGCTTTATGGAACAAACTGTAATTAATAGAGACAGCAAAAGAAAAATATTGTATAAAGTAGAACCTACCCCTCTACTTCTCTTTGAAACAGTCTTCCCATTCTTTGACTCTGCTCTTTAAAGCATGGCTCCTGATCTACCATAAATCAATTTCTGGGCACACGGCTGTCGTCTCCAGCCTGGTGGAGCCCTGAGACTCTTGTGGGAAAAGCACTGGGGCTGGCAGTGCCTTGCTGCAAGCAGAGGCTCGCTCATGCTCCCCAGCACGGTTGTATGAGGAGGCTGCATTCTGTCCTCTAACATAACCTCTCCTTCTCTTTCTGTGGACGGAAGTGTCCTACTTTGCTTCTTTTGAGTTTAATCAGTGGCAAAACTGCCCTTGACTAAATGAAGAAGTGCAGCCGTATCCTGTCCTTGCACATGGGGTTTTTTGCTGGGTGAACGTGGCCGGGCAGTTCAAACAGCAAACAGCAGTTTGATAATCCTGTCTGTTCTGTGACAGGGCTGGGAAGGTTTGGCAGTTGGAGGAGAGCATGCTCTTCCCCGCAGCAGTGCCCGCTCCCCCTCCCTGACTAGCAAGCTGTTGCTTAATCTTATTACTGGAGTGGCCAGGATGCTGCAGTGTGAGAGCTGCTGCCCAAGAAAGGATTTCTTACCGTACACATGATGTGTGTGTAGTGTGATACAACAGGGACAGCACACCAGTAAACTCATAACATAAAAAAAACACCCACCATAAAATAACTGCACTACTTCTTTCTATATCTGGCCAACAAAAAAGTTTCTGTTTCGACTACCACTGCCAGCAGAGGAGCTTTGGTTTCAGTCCATCTATAAAAATCATCAGGTCAGATCCTGCTCTTTTATTGAAATAACTGGGAGCTTTTCTGAGGATTTTGGTGCTACAGGATTGTAATTGCCAGCACCGCCCAGCCTGGTGTGGCAGAGGGTCCCTGCCTCTCAGTGTCCTCTCTGAGACTAGGGTTGATTTCCTTATGTCCGAAGGGTATCCTGGCAGCGTGCAGCAAAACCCCCGCATGGTAGCTCACTGCTGAGTGCTCTGCTCAGGAGTGCTCCACATTATGCAGTGAAAAAAGTGCTGAGTCTTTTGCCGTATGAGTGGGTTTTATAGTGCTGGTCTCAGGGGATCGAGGTGTCCCAGCAGCAGGAGCGTGAGTACAAGGAGACGTAAGGGAAGGCTGTGGGATAAGTCAGAAAGCAAGTCCTGGGGCTGACTCCAGAGCGAGCACTTGCCCTCATGCTCAGGAGTACATATCCAGTGCTGGCCACTTGCTGATGTGTCCTGAAATCCCCTCCTTGACATGGACATTTGGGTGGCCTGGGGACAGGTTTTTTTCTGAGGGCAAGAATAACAATTGTCATTTTAATGGTACCTAATTCAAGAACAGGTGATAGAACCAGTATGTCATTTGGCTTGGGATTTCTCCCGTCACATATATATAAGCATAGGTAAACTTTCATACGTCCCGCTGTGATTCTGTTTCAGCCTCTGTCCACAGACATCTAAATACGATTCTCTGGCCGGTGTTCACTGATGCCACACGTGCACCCCACTTTGCAGTATTTCAACACTTCTGTCAGTGTCACTCTCTACCCCGATTTTGGATATATATTTAATGAAAACCTTTGTTGTTGCAGTCCGTATGAGGAAGCTGATAAGTCTATAATAGCATATCTGTATTTCTGCATGCATGATAAATTTCTCTTAAAGGCATAAGCCATAAATAAAGAACATGAGAGAGAAAGTTTTGTGCCTTTATATGGCACATCAGGGCATATTTTTAGCATAACCGCTACAGAAGAGGGAGCCGCTTGTACCTTTAGCGGGAGTTATGCGCGGCATGGTTTGCTGACTAATCTGATAACTCCCCCTTCATAAGATAGCTGTTGTTTTCTGGCAGAAACCGGCGGCTTTCAGCGCTCAAACGATGGGGCGTAGAGCCGGTCCTCGGGCCTGCTGCGAGCGGGCGGTGCGGGTTGGGGCTGGGGCCGGGACCCCCCTGCCCGGCCTCAAAGGGGGCCTCTGTTCCCAGCCAGCGGAATTGGCCCCCGGGCCCTGTCCTGGCGGATCCTCCCCCAGTCATGCGCACCCGTCCAAAAAGGGCCCTACTCATCCCAAGCCTCTACCCTTGGCTGTACTGAGAGCAATTCAGGCTACAGCAGACTAAATTGCCTCCTTTATTTCCTTCTTACTTTCATCTTGGACCAAACCCTTCCCCCCCTCTCCCTCCCCTTCCTCTTTTCTTTTTTTCTGTGTGCCTGAGGCTCACATTAATACAGTTTCGGCACCACCCCTATTTTAGTGTGTGTATGTGGAGTTTGAAGCGGGGAGGGGGGAAAGGGACCTTAGCACAAAAGGCCTGCTCAGCAGCTAGAAAGTTCAAGCTGCTGCTGCTTCTCTAGCTGTGTGATGCTCTTCCTGTTTGCGAGTTTTGGGAAACATTTTTGCTTTGTACTGTAATGGAATTAGAGGACAGATGCTGACTGTAAATGGGACACGCGACCACCAGCCCCTAGCTTAAATATTTAGATGCAATGTTACAATTACTGACTTGATGCACAGGCTTTGAAGTGGTGGCACACGATCTAAAGGGTAGCTCAGGCTAGATGGGATTGCAGATGTTTTGATTAGGGTTGGTCAGTATCATGCAGCCAGTTATTTTTAGATTGTAAAACTAATAAAGGCAGTTTATTAAGGGACAGGATTAGCATGCAGGCACCAGATACTGCTTTGAGTCATCCCATTCATTTCTGCATTGTAGACTGCTAAGTTAGCGTCCAGAGCATGGGACAAAGCGGACGCTGAGTTAGATTTTGCTTGTGATTTTCTGATGCAGGGCTTGTTGCGATTTTGCTCCAGCATCTTGTCCCAGGGCATGGTGGTAAGAGGACTTATTTGCTGTGTGAAATACTGTTGTGTTTTACGCAATGTGTTCTCCTCTCAATGTTCCTGGTAAAGATTCACTTATTGAATGAAATGTGCTGCCTGTGGCTGCAGGCAGTTATCTTCTTGAGACTGGAATTTCATCACTAGCAGGTTTAAGAATCCAGCTCATGTAACTTGAACAGAATTTTGTTTCTGAGGTTCTCAGGAACTGACAAGAAAATAGTGCTTAATTAAGAAAAACTCCTTATTGACTCCAGGATTTGGCTCAAGGCAGACAGTGCTAACTGTATTTTCTGTCTGTCTTTTCCCCCTTTCTTTCCTCATATCCCAATAGTGTGTGAGAGTCCAGTCCTGGATAGAAAAGCCGGGAGCTGTATGAGCACAAACCAATGCAGGTGATATTGCACAACCCAAGTACATTTTCTTCTCCCTGACCCATCATCTCTGTGGGGTTCCAGGACAGGCTCCCGCTTCCAAATCATTATTTTGAGCTAATCATAATGACTGATGACCTCAGCGATCAGTGCTGACCTCACCATCAAGTAAGAGCATAACGTCCCAGCACGCTGAGCGCTTTCAGAACATTGCTAAATGTTTGTGTTTTGGGTGACTTCAGAGTGGAGTTCTGCTCCAGAGATGCCGGAAGCAGCCTGTGCCCTCCTGTCTTGAAGGCAAGCTGCGGGACTTTGAGGAGAGTGCTAATTGTCAGACTAACTGCACGCTAATCACCTTACATAAGCACTAGTAATACTTCCAGCTTTGGGAAGAAAGGATGTTACTCACTCTAGCAGCGTCTCTGTGAAGTAATATATAGATACATCATATCCCTTTCTTGAAATGATGATTTCATGCATGGATTTGCATCTTTTGCCATCTTAGGGACACTTTCTTCAACTTAAAAAGAGTTGGCACTTACTCAAACTGAACTGCTGTGG
Source organism: Coracopsis vasa (assembly GCA_026283785.1). Lineage (NCBI taxonomy): Eukaryota > Metazoa > Chordata > Aves > Psittaciformes > Psittacidae > Coracopsis > Coracopsis vasa. Next base: position 7,224 of record JANHGB010019850.1, read on the forward strand.
GCATCGTTTCCAGTTTTCCTAATTGCGTATATCTAGAACAAAGGCAAATGTTATTTTGGCAAGTGTCAGGGTTGCTTCACACACAGCAGTAGAATAACTTGAATTTTCACCAAAGTTTGCATCTTATTTGGTTGCTCTGAAAATCTTAATAATCAAATAGTCTTGTCATTATTGAAAGGCTGAGGCAAGAAACACGGTCAGTCGACTTCAGTGTGGCTAGGACTTGATTCAGAAACGTGACTTTTATCTTTGGCTTTCTGGATTCTCCTACGATTGCAAAATCCTTGACGTCAGTAGGAATTTACCATGGTAGAGATCAGGCTTTTCTTGAAACCGGCTCTATAATGTGCTGAGCAACTGCGGCTCGAGGGGGAAATCCTCAGGTTTAGGATGTAAGATGGGTTTACTGGATCGGGTATCAGACCTCCAGTTCTGCAAATGCTCTCATATGCGGGTAACAGCGAGGAGTCCCACTCAAAGAGCCTATTCATGTGTGTAAAGTTACTCACGTGGGTTGGGGCAAGCAGGAATGGGGCCCAAATTTGTTCTGTTCTGTTAATAGAAAGTACCCGCTAAACAAGAGTGTGATTCTAATCCCGAGTGAAACTCTCTGGCAAAGCTCTTATCGAGGGCAAGGATCTCTTCATCTGTGTTTACACAGAAGTAGTGATAGAATCAGCAGACAGACAGACAGGGCTTTTAATTAGATAGATAAAAAACTAATTAGCAATTAATGCTGAAAGTAAAAGTTGATGCTGATGAAATGCTTAAACCAGATTATTTTCTGGGTCTGATTTCAAATACTAATTTTCTTTTGTATTAGTCAAAGACAATGCTTTTATCTAACACTTACTTGGGGAAGTTTTAGTTTGGTGTTAGGTTTACTTATTGATAAGGGTTGGAACAGGGTTTAGAAGAGTGAAGCCAATAAAGTTGATAGTGATAAATTATCACGAGTCCCCAGAGCTGTGTAATAAAACTGCATTGGGAAATGAAGCAGAACTACAAAGTGCTCTCTGGTTAATTTAAGAAGAAATTGAGTGAAACGCAAACCAATAAATCAGAGCAAGCCAGTCAATGTGAATTTCTCCATGTAAATGTCACTTTAAATCCTACGTAACAAACACATGTGGCTAGAGAAAGAACAAAATATAGAAATAAAAATGTGGGATACTTCCAAGTGCTCCCCAAACACTGAGCTCTGGCTAATAAAAATGATGTACAGTAATATAATTCACCACAAGACCTTGTTTAGTGTAGTGTGAGCACAGCGTTTAACTTTACTTGCCCTGGAGTACTCCTGCCCCATGCTGTTAAACTAATTCAGTTTAAATCACTCTGCCTAGAAAAAAAAGTGAAGCGTAATGAAATTAAAACTCACTGAGGACACATTAGAGTTAAAGTGTGTCATGTGCCGAGGTTATTTAGTTAGTGGGGTTTGATGTAATTGTTGACAGGTCATTTATTCATCCCAGTAAATAAAGATTCACGAACTATTACAAATGTGCATATATAACTACTAGGACAGTAAAAGGCAATTAAGCAGTCAGTTTAATGTCTTATCTTGCTGGTTGCCCTACAGCTGTTTTACAACTACGAATTAAAATTTGAAAAGGAAGTTTTCAGTGTCGCTGGCCAAATATTGATTAAGTAGTTGTTTGCTGATGCCATTGTGGCACATAAAAAGGCCAGGAGTTCTGCCCCTTGTTGTTCATCTTCCATTGTCACTGATTCTTAACCTCCGAGATCAAAGGAGGATCATTTCAGTTTATCTGTCTTGGAAAATCCTCCTTTGCTCCTAAACCCATATGGATTAATGGCCAAATTGTCTTTAATGAGATGTGAAATTTGAATGGAATCCTTATTTTGCATGGTCTATTCGATGTATGTACTGTACATTCTTCCAGTTTTGTGGAGGATTTTTCTTTAGTATTATTGGATTTGGTTTTGTTTGATTCACTTTATTTTCAGAATACAGTGCACCAAAATTTTACTATTACCACAGGTAAAATATGTGATATTTAAATGAATTTTAGTAAAAGTAATTTTGTTGCATCTAATCTTTTTGATGAGTGTAGCCTAAAGTGGAAAAAGAAAAGTTGTCTTTTTATACCAAATCACATAGATAAACAGTCCAGGGCTGCTAATAAGAGAAAGGGAGTTTGAGGAGTGCGCTAGTCCTCCAGATCTGGCTCTCAGTATAGAGGGAACACAAACGAGTTTCCAGTATTTCTGTGTGCACTTTCTTCAGTTTTGATTTTATGGACTTTGCTTGCATCAGCAAGGACAGCTGCACTGCTCCTCCTCAAAAAAAAAATGGGGAAAATCAGGTCAGCCAGGATGTGTGGAAAAGTGAGCAAGAGTCCTTGAGAATAATCAGTTCCTTGTTGCATTACAGAAAGCTGTATTTATTTCAGAGATAGTAAAATGTATTCCACCACATCCTCAGTAGAAGAGGCTGTGCAATCTGGATATGTTATGTTGGCTTGTAATTATGATATGAAGTTTCATCTGAATTGTAGGGTATGTGAGTGCTAGATCCAGATCACTGGCATATCTGGACACAGAAATCAGCTTCACAAACAGTAGTAAGAAGCCTGGTAGGGCCGGAGAGCCTCCTCTGGTGTCACATTGATTTTTATGTGGGTGAGCTTCTGCTGCTGTAGTGCAAACAGCAGAGTAAAGGGATAAACCAGAACTTTTAAAATCAGCATTTTCTCATTCCCTTTCCTTTTATTCCATTCTGTTTTCATTCTGTCTGGTTCTCTCTGAATAAAATATCAGTCTGTGCATGCTTTACAAGTACTCAGCTACTTCAGGAGACATTTTACCCCAGAGTAACAGTTAGAATTCTTTGAAAGCATTTTAGGGACAAATTTCCTAAAGTCCATGAACTCAACTTGCTCATTGGCTGGAGAGCTGCAGTGGGAACAGTGACACACATTCTACCTTGCTTTCTTCTTCTTTTCTTTTTCCTTTCCTAATGGATATTTGCCTGGATGTAGATTTTCTGCCAGACATGAACAATGTTTATATCATGCACATGCCCATAAAAGGACCTGTCTTAAGGATTTTTGCATTTATGCAATGCCTCATGTTGGATGTCTGATCCAAAATTGACTATGGAGTAATTTCTTTATCAGATATAATGTCACATAGATTGCAGTGGTTTGAATAGTATGAGGTATAAACTGCAGCTGACATTTCTGCAAGCAGACAGCTTATTCAGCCCCCGTCAAATCTTATTCACCTTATTTAAATGAGTAGGACTGTTTATGCTGATATAATTGGGATCTGTTCCATATACCAGCTCAGAAGAGAAACAACAACTACGGCTCTTCTGGCAAAATTACTCTTTTCTTTGTTAGAATGTAACCAATGTATATTCCACATACCCCCCGCACCGTGAGGCAGTAGCACCACTCAGTGTAAGCAAATTGGACTTAAAACTACTTTCCATCTCTATGTCTTTAACTGGCTCAGAGAAAGGTGGAGATGAATACAGACAGGTTTTATAAAAACCAGGCTAACGGAGTAGCAGGGAATGCTTCCACAGAAAATCCTTTTTAGCTGAAGGTGATGTGGAAGTGCAGGACCTCCTTTTAGTTTTGACCCAAGGGCTGGTTGTTTGATCTGGTGTGAGGTGCTGAGGGGTTGGAGTGTGAGCTGGGGGGATCATTTTCCCAATGAACACTCGGACACCTACCCAGCCCCTCCAGTTAGGCTGAGTGGCGAGAAGAAACCTGCACAGAAGTAGCTGGAAATCAGGTTTCCATTGGTTTCATGAGCAGACAATGAAGTTGTTTTCAGAAAGGAGGCATTTTGACAGGAAAAAGGGAATTGGCGAATGTTTACCTAAAGAAACGTGAGAATGGAAAGTGAAAAGCACTGCCTTCCCATTTTCACAATGAAATCCTGTGAAGTATGGGTGTTGGGGAAAAAGAAAAAAGAAACTCAAAAAAATCTCCCCCAAAACCCCAAACAAAAAACAAACCCCACAAAAAAATCCCACAAACCTCAGGAACTCCATTTACCAAGTTATGAATCAAGATTAACTCCACTGCAGCTGGGGGACTGACAGTGGTTTGTGAGAAATGCTGAATTAGATCATCGGTATTTCCACGTAAGCAGGGATAGTTTCACATAAACTGCCATCCTGCAAATTTATCTACCCACTTATCTACCCAAAGCCAGAAAATTTATCTGGGTAAGGACTGCTTACAGAAGGAGCGATGTTTCAAGTGAGCAGTCATCAGACTTTTATGGTGCAGTATTCTGGACAGAGACTGACACTTTTTTCTGTACCTCTTTTAATACATGTAGCGCAGAGAGAGATGTTGTACGCTCTAACCTCTCTTGCTGCCCATGGTAGTTGTCTGTGTATGGTATGTAGCTTAATTATGTTCTTTGCTGCCATCTGTGGAACTGGAAAATAATAGAAAAAAACCCATTTTGGAATCTATTATAGAAGACTGTACAATAGATGTTGCAGTTAGGAAAAAGCCCTGTGGGTTCATCTCTGGCTTTGCACAATTGATTGGACCTGCTCCCTTTTAAATCAACAGGATCAAGCAAAAACTGCTCAAATATTTGGCAGCTAGAGAGAAAACCGCACAAAAGCCTGTTGCTTGAGCACCCGCAGTTAGTTTTCTAACAAACGCAGTGCTACGTTTGAAAAGCCCTTAAAACTAACTGCTCGTCCACCTCTTCTGAACTACCTTTAGACTGGCATGAACTGCATGTTCTGTGTGCTGGGGCAGGTGAATGGGTCCAGCCTTCACTGAGCTGGTGCCCACTGGAGACTCAAGCAATTAAAAGTATTGCAGGCTCTTGGGATGCTCAGTTCCCCTGGTAAAAATGCAAAATGGCTGCATGCAGCAGACATTTTGTTTATTTCTTTATTATTTCCTTCTCCGTCCATATTTAAAATGGTCCTGAGACAAATTGTATGGTCATTTGCATCTGAACAATCCCCTGCTCTCAGCAGGGCTGTGCGGGTTCTTTAGGATTGAATTTGGCCCCAATATGAAAGTTTAATTATGTTTCAGTTTTGTGTGAACTCATTCACTGTCTCAGACTCAGCGGGACTTTATAGTGCTAAACATCTATTTTGGTTGGTAAATAAGAGATCTGACATGGCAAGTAAGCATGGTTAAAGTAAAATGTTACAAGCAAAGCAAATTAAAAAGAGCTGTTTTAGAGAACTGCACTTAAAATCTTTCTAATGCACAGTTTAGCAAAAAAAAGGGCAAAGTCACTGGTGCTCTGCTGCAAGAAGCTCTGTAACCGATCTGCTCTATCAGTCCCGGCAGGACGGGAGGCAGTGCGCTTCTTGCTCCGGCTGATTTCTGGCTCCTCCCTGGCTGAAGGGTACCACAAGGGGAGGCGTGCTCTGTCCTCCTCAACTGCATTCCTCCCTTGACTTTTGATCCTAATCAACACAGCAAATGAAATTTTGGGAAAGAGATCGGGAGCTCTAATTCAAATGGCTGCCAAACCGTACGCTATGACAGGCATAAAGAGCAGTTTTTTCCAAGCTCTTAGAGGTCACTTGGCCACGGAAGAACTTAAAACATCCGAGAATTCAAAGAAAATTACTGTATTTCTCCTGTGTTGGCAGTTGAAAAACTGTATTATTGATAACAAATATTTCTCTTAATCTGAGTATTAGAGTGAGTATTAAAAGAATCCTAAATACATCTAGTATGTGAATCCTGATAATGGAAGTTATAAATGAAAATTAATGGGGGGAGAGAAGATCCTCCAGGTGATCAAAGACTGGAGCAGCGACTCATCTGTTTTCAATCTTGGGTGTTATCATGCAGAAAAGTCAGTCTATTAAAGAAATAGGCCACCTGGTGCTTATTTTTTGGCCACTGGCTAGGATGGAGAGAGCATACAGAGCAGCAGGTTTCCTGGAATGGCAGAGGAAAGTCTTTTGGATGCCCTTTGTCTTTCTGCTGTGTTACTGTTCCCGTTTTAGCCTCAGGGCTTTTGAGGGGTGGCATACCCTTGGGGTACCTTGGACCAGTTTTGCAGGGCAGGATGCTTTGGTTAAAAGACTCATTGTGCTTCTCTGAGTGCGAGTTCTAAGCACTGAGGAGAGTCCTTGATATTCAGAGCTGAGTGCAGAACCTTTAAGTTAAGGGGTGGTTCCCAGCCCAGCTAGAAGCTGATGTGAGTTTGTTTCCAATCAGGAGAGCTCTTTGCTCTGCCTTTCTCTTCTGGGAGGCTTGTAAGTACTCTTTATTAATTTTATTTAATGTGAAGTTTAAAGCTTCCACAGGACTGTTGTGTACTCTAGGTGAAGATGTGGTGGTTGCAGTTGTGCTTTGTAGGCGGTATTTTGCACTTCATGATGTTCAGCTCTTTGAGTAGATGCCACAAGTCCCAGTGATTTGGGGTAAACGACTTCCCCCCACTTGCACAACTGGTGCTGGTTTGCTGCTGAAGTCCCCACAGCTGTGAGAAATGGGCCGCTGAAGGCATCTTTCCATAGGCTTTAATAATCTTTTGATGGGGCTGTGGTGAGTGTAGTTCTGCATCTTTAGAGTGGGATGACATTTTTTAATGCTCTTTTCGAGCAGCGAGGAGTGATCTTGGTGACTAATGTGTTTGTAAGTAAGTGATACCTCTAAATACAAACAAGAAAAAAAAAGTAGTCATAGCAGAATTAATGTTAGAAGAGTTTGGTTTGTTTTGGAAAAGAGCTGGTTTGAGTTGGTATAATCTGCTCTGTGCTTCCCAGTGCCTCTTTCTCAGTGTTTCTGAGTTGCCTGTGCCTTGAGCCAGCTGAGATAGGACTTCACACTCCCTCTCCCCAGTTACTGGTGTCTACCTCTGGGCCATGATCCCCCAGAGCCAAAAGAAGCTGTTGTATCTCACTTTCTGCACCCTTCTCTTATTGTCTCCTGTTGGTGTGCATCCTGATAGTGTGTGCAGTGGAGAAAGGGCTGGAGTATACAAGATTTGCCTACATTAGCTGCTCTTGTTGGGCTAATTCTTCTCTTTGTTTTTTTATGTGGGCATTTTTTTTTTTTTCTTTTTTTAGAAATCAGTTAGAAATTATATTTTCCTCCCTCAAGGGTATTTCCCAGTGTCTGGGATCCAGAAATCAAAAGTGCTATATAGGTTCAGTTGCCATAGCTTATAGATTGAAACCTGAAATCCAGATGAAATGGTGTTTCAGAAGGAGTGCTTTGCAGCTAGAAAGGATTGCAGCCTGTCCTTGACAGAGCAGTTGGACTTCCAGCCTTCGGGGTTGCAGAGATGGGGAACACTAGGCTCTTTGTAGAGGGGCCAGTGAGTGCCCTTTGGTCCAATGGCTTGTGGTGCAGAGCACTTCTTAAGTGAACATAGTAATGCTGCAACCCTTGGTGCAGAGCTGCAGGTGAGTGCGTTTCGATGAAATAGGTCGAGGTTCAGCATTTTTATTTCTAATGCTTTTATTACTGTTATTTACAGTAAAAACAAATCAACAATAATTAGCATGATCTGGGATTAAGCTCATGAATTCAGAAGTGTTGCTTGAATATACATTGAGGCTCCGAGCCTCATTGTGTTTTATGGAGTACAACTAATGATACATACTTCATGCTGGTTTAGCTGGGTTTCCCATGAATAGCCTGCAATTTTCTTAAATATGTGGTGTGGAAAATCTATTCAATAATATATGCAAATAATATTTGGTTTTAAGGAAATATTTGATGCTTGAAATTTATGTGGTTGTGACTGGGCACGCAGGTCTTGCACTGTTCTCTAGAACTGGATGTTGCTGTTGCATTCTCTAAGAACATATCGTAACTTCTGGATAGCTGCTTAAAACATTTTATTCCTTTTAAATTGTTTTTTTTCTCTTTACTATTGTACTTTTCAATAGAATTACAAACAGAGCAGAAAAAAAGAGGAGACAAACTCCATGTTTTAAATGTTCTTTTGGTGTATATTGTTAGAATTATTGTTAGAATTATTGTTAGAATTATTGTTAGAATTATTGTTAGAATTATTGTTAGAATTATTGTTAGAATTTTAAAACTGCAGCTTTCAAAATCTTTATGCAACAGGACGCATTTCAGTGGTAGGATTTTGTGTTAGACAGATGGATTAGAGATGAACTGTTTGGGTTTGGTTTTAAACTTCTTTTTTTTTAATTAAATCTGTATTTATTTATTTTTTTAATAAACAGTTTTCCTGACAGAGAGAAGTAGTCTAGTGACTTGGACATAAAGCTATGAGCCAAAAAACTGAGGAGCCAGGTCCAGCTGGATAGATTGGCTTGAACTTGTCAACAGGTCTTAATAAAAGTTTTTCAACATGCAAGTGCAGTACAATTTGCAGTAAGGCAAGATTTGATTTTTAGAGTTGCTGATACAAAGAGTTTTTACTGATCTCTAGAGATTTGAGGCATTGTCACAGGCAGGTTTTTAAACCATGAAGTTGTGGGGGTTGATTTGTGGTTTCAATTTGTTCTTTAACACTATTAATTCCTCTAATAGCATCAGGCATGTGAGATTTCCCGTAAACCTCAAAAAAGCCTGCTGAATTTAATGACAAGACTTGCATTGTCTTTAACAAAATTTGGTCAGACCCTAAACTAAGAGGGTTCCCCTCCATCCTTTCCTTGAGGGAGAAAAAGTTTTTTGTTTCTTTTTCATTTAGGAAACTGGGGAATTCTAGCATTCCTGGGCATGAGAGGAGAATACTGATTAGAATCAGGCAGAGAGCAAGCAGGTGCTGAGCATGTTCATTGCTTAACCCCCTGCCCTGCTCCTGCATCCCTGCCCTGACCCAGCGCACAGACCCTGCAAATAGCAGCAAGTTGCCAGATGTTGGAGGTGTTTTCAGGGATCGTGATTATTCACCATGTCTCGTCTAAAACCAGGGAGTTCCTACAATGCTTGTATTTCATGTTTAAAGCTGTGTTGGATAAGCCACTGGGGACTATGTTGCGGAAAAATACTGTATTTCTAAGGATGAGAACTGGCTGTTCTGTTGCTAACTGCCATGCATCTGTGGTATCCGTTTGCAAAATGTAATAAAAAAACCTACTGAGAAGAGTAGATTGCCTGAGGGGGAAAAGCTGCCTTTTTTTTTTTTTCTTTTTTTTTTAATGAATAAAAAGAGATTTTATGGCTTAGAAACAGTACACCCTAAAGAGAGGTGTGTTTAAAAGTGAGATTCGAAAGCTTTTGTCTGGAGAATAATATGCTTGGTGTGAAGAGCAACACAATGGAAGTCTTTTCTTCTAGTTATGTATGGGCGAGCATCAGTCAGCCAAGGAAGAACTTCAAAGGCCAAAGTAAAAACTTGCTAGGCTCTTTCTTTCTTGGCAGGTTTTTCTTGAGGTAAGATGGGGAGAGCTGTTTATGCTGGGAATTGTCTCTCTCCTCCTGTAGCGGAGGAGGCAATAGATCATGTGCAAACTGAGGTGCCCAGCCTGAACTATCTCTTGTCTCCAGCCGATGTGCCTTTTTGGAAGGTACTAACTCATCCCATCTCATGAGTCATTTATTGCTTATTCATAAAGAAGTCTCAGAAATTCCACTTCTGCCTTGCTGGAAAGGTACCAAAAGAAAGGGGAAGCTGTTTTCTAATTGTGTTCCTAGGGAAGGTCTATTTCTCTGCCTCCAAAAAACACTCTAAAAAAATTCATACGCTCTAAATTGCCTTT
>JANHGB010019853.1:0-21459 GCA_026283785.1 Coracopsis vasa
AACTGCACACAATACTCCAAGTGAGGTCTCACGAGAGCAGAGTAGAGGGGCAGGATCACCTCCTTTGACCTGCTGGTGCTCCTTTTGGTGCAGCCCAGGATACAGTTGGCTTTCTGGGCTGCAAGCGCACACTGCCTGCTAGTGTTTCTTGAGGCTCACCAGACTTTTGTGTTGTTGAAGCTGATAAAAAGGGTTGCTTGCATTACAGCATAATACTGTTTATCTATGTGGTATTTATCTTTTTTACAGTGTAATTTTTCTTTCATAATAATGTTGTTTTATCATTCTTTATCCACCTGCCTGTATTTCACATGCTTCTCAGTTTTCTACTGTTCAGGAAAATTGAAATTGTGTGATTTTTGTGTATGCAGTTAATTCATAGTCAAAGCTTTAAAACCAACTCATCCGGTTTCAGTTGTGCTGTTTAACTGGTAGTGATAAAAATGCTGTAATTACAATTACATGGAAGTGTATGACGTTTAACACATTGTAGTTGGCTCATGTTATAGTTACCTTGAAATCTGCTCAATCATTAAGACAGTGTTAGAAACTGGACTTGTACGAAACCAAATGTAAATCAGGAGAGATTTAAATAATCTGGCCCTATATTAGTAAATTAGGACACTATTTGTAGAATTTGGAGAAAATGCATAAACTAGATGATACTGGATTGTGTAAGTACAGCTTATAAGAAAGAAAACTGGTTTGGACAAGAGTTAAGGGAGAAAACAGTTCTTAAAAGCATGTGAGAGGGTATATAATGATGATTAACATAAAAAGAAGTGAGCACTGTGTTATGGAGTAGCTGTTCCAGAGCTATGTAATATTTCAGAATAGTGTTATTATATGCATATGTGCCAGAGTATGCATTCCTATTGAAATGAAGAAATTGACAGTGGCTAAATGAAAGAGAAATTTGTGAAGCCACCTTAAAAATCAGCTCTCAGTCAGAGTAGGCCTCATAACCTGTGAACCATAGAGAATTTTTCTATCCTCGCACATCAAGAGTCTTGGCATATTCAGTGGTCTCATATTACATGCAAATTTATTGTTATGTGTAATTCGGGCACATCTGAAGATTGGTGGTGGCTAAAGTGATTTTGATATTAAATTCCGGCTTACTTTGGACATGTGTTGGATTTTAAATTTTTCTTGTTACTTGATGCTTTATAAGTCTATACTTTTCTCATTTTAAGCTTAAATATAAAGGGCTTGGACTAGAGACAATTAAAATAGGAATGTATTTGAGAAAATTTAGCTGCTAGCTATACATAAGAATGTGAGAAAAGTCTGTTTAAGCTTTGAGGAATTTAAGTGTTGCTTCTATTTTTATTACTTTAGGTGTTTACCATCAAGCACTGTGATGTTGTTAGAAAAGGCAAGGGAAAGCACTTAGAAATCTATTGGCAATAATGACTAGATGATGTTTGTACTGTTTCAGAAAGTGGTTTGGGAGGTGGGGTTTATGGCTGTGGTGACGGTTTTGGTTTTGTCATTTTTTAAAGAGTTTGGGAAAGCTTAGAAAATGCTCTCTGCAGGAAAAGTGTATTGGAGCAAGTGGAAAGACCTACATTGATGGTCTTTCTGTGATATCTTTTATGAGCTTTTCATAGAAAAGCTGGCTTAAAGAAGGTGGATTTTAAAGGCTGTAGATTGAAAACAAACAGAAAATGAAACTTAGGGTATTTTTAGTGTGTTCTGCTGCTTATGTCACTTCTGTTAATAGTAACCTGTCTGAAAAGAGGAAACCAGGATATGTGAGCTAGAAGATGGAAAAATTTGACCTTGAAATCACTAAATAGCCTGGTAGTGAGAGTGACTGAAGTTGTCTCGAGTTCTTGTGAATCTGATAAATTTGCTTCTTGTGTGAGCTTGAGAAGATTGTTTTCTGCCGAGAGGGATCTGTATATACCGCTAAGAGAAAATGCTCTGTTCTGCATAGGTGAAAGGAGGGGAGGAGGGAAGGAGCCTGTGATTCTTCTGGGCTTGAAATCTGTGGATATGAGTCTTCATCCTTTTCCTTCTTTGGGCTGTGAACATGCTAATAACATTTAAAGTTTGACTAATAACTATTATATTCAGCCTTCAGGGCTTCAATTGCTTGCAGGATCAGGAAGGAATTATTTTCCTAATGTGTAATTTGGCTTCTTGGCTGCTGATTTGTGCAGTGGCAGATCACGCTGTGACAGCTGAAATGCTTCCTACCCTAGTGTTATGTTGTGCCCCTCTCATAGCAGTTGCCAGTCATGTGGCAGGGTTGACTGAAGTGGCACAGTTGGCAGTTCTTAATTTACTGCACTTTACTATTCCAGAGTATGAAGGTATTTGCTACAGTATTAGACTGATAATGGGGCATGATGGTAGCAGCCCAGATGTTGGGAAGTTTTTCCGGGAGAAATTGTTAGGGACTTTGCAGAAACAGTCATCTTCCTCTGTAGCATGAGGAATGGTTCACCTAGTAAAGCATGCCCAAGTGATCTCATACTTAATTGCTTGCAGACTCTTTTGGCATTGATAATAACCTATTCTCTATGGGTGACATGCGTATTTTGTGTAAAAGGACAGTAAAGACTATTTTTGGACTTGTACTGAAGTTTGTGAACTTACTTAGCTCAGGTGGTACGAGTGCAAATGGTGAGCAACTGCTTCTAATTTTGGAATGGGCAAATACCCAGAAGGAAGCATTCTGCTCTGTGAGCACTGTACATTTCACTTTGAAGAAGCCTTCGTCCTTTCTGAGGTCCATATTGGCCAGTTTGAGAGCTGCTCTTACAGGGATTTGGGTGATTCTTTATGACTTGTCATTGGAGCTTTTTTAAGATGTAATTGGCTTTGCCTCATTTGAATGAGGTGACTCGTTGCTTCATCCTGAATTGGGAGTCTGAAGTCAGTTGCAAAACCAAGCTTTTATCTCACAGAGGTGTATGTATTTACTTGCCATTTCCTTGCTTTGATGAAATAACCAATAAAGTAGGCTTGAAAGTTAATCTAAAGCAAAATAAAAGGTATAACCACAGAAACTTCATCGCAGTTTGAGATGTGATTGCTGCGAAATGGCCAGCAGCCAAGCTTTGCAGTGCATCTGACTTCACCTGGCCCTAACTGTCATCTGCTCTCAGAAAACATTTCTTAAATGATACAATGATGAATGGCACTTCTATTTAACAGTGTCATCCACTCAAAATGTTCTGTAACATCTGTTGCTGTGTTCGTAAGTGGCAGCAAAGATGAAATAACTGAAAAGTGTCTGAGAAAGTGGGCTTTACAGAAGGGCTGCCTGCTTTCAGGCTGCTTGGGTAGAAAGCTTTGGCTGGTTACTGTGAGCTTCTGGTTGTATTATGCTCATGGAAGAATTGTTGCTACTTTCTGCTCTTTGTACCTACAGTGTATCATAGGTAAAATGGGGAAAAAAGCCTCAGGAAAGTATTAAGAATGTGTGATTTGATGAAATACCATTTTATATTTTACTGGTTGTTGATAGATCATGAATATAAAAAGCTGTTTTCTAATGATTTTTTTTTTGTGCCTGATATCACCATCAAGTGCTGTTTATTCTTTGTTTCCAAAGCAGAAAGCTAGAAAGCAAAAGAATGCCAAAAAGCACAACCTCAGAGGTGCAATTCCTTTTGACTGTTAGGAAGGTGTGCTTGTATTGAAAAAAAAATAATGTATTTTTTAAAAATGATCGTTCTTAAGTTAAAAATTGAGAATTTCCCTTCCATATCAGCTAATCTATAATTTGGGAATTTTTTTTTGCACAGTCTAGGCAGGATAGGCATGGCATTTCTATGAACGTGTGGTTAACTGTCATACTTTGCTTTTTAAACTAGCATGTCAAAACTTCCTTTTCTTACAACTAGCCCTGCAATTCACTTTACAGATTTTTTTGAGTAGTTTTAAAGACAAAAATAAATAGTGACTTGAATGTCTTGCATATGTATTGCCAGTTAAATTGACAAGAATCCATTTGTTCTTTGTTTCTAGGATTAAACTTTAAACTGTTAGACCTACTCCAGTAATATAAGTTTTAAGAGCCCAAATCTTCATAAACTGTAGGACTTGATCTCATAGCAGCTGTTTAAATGCTGAGGGTTTTTTGTTTTGTTTTAATTTCTTTCCCAATGTTCTGTATAGTTCTTCAATGTAAATGACTGGCCAAACCTCTGATTTTTGGGTTAAGGATGGCTTTTGTTCATTTTGAAAATCATTAATAAGTACCCCCAAAAATATGTCCAAGATATTGCTGACATGACTGACTAGTATTACCCATGCCACTTTTGATATTGCAGGATAGGCATATTGTTTATAATCTGAGCCCTACCTTCCTCTCTGTGGTGATTTGCACACTTCCATGTGCCACTTTCTCAGCCTGTGTCATTAAATGTTAGAATTCTGAGGAAGGGCAATGCCTGTAGTTCTTTGTCTCTAAAAGAAAGTAGCATTCCCTCATTTTGAGAGGAATTGAAGAACAATTGCCTGACCAAGCATTTAGAGGAAGTGAATGGAGGAGGAATGCTTTATTTGAGGATCTTATAGGAGACTGAGGCATGAACTTTTCATTGAGTTTAGTCATATGGTGGAAACACTTCTAAATGGTTTCAAATCTTGTTATGTTACTGTCAAGACAGAGAGTTGTTGCCACACAGGGGTTTAGGGAACAGCATGGACAAGGCTTTCCAGATGTACAGATAAGGTTTTATGTGTATAAATGAAACTGAATTTCTTTTCATAACCATTGGAATTCCTTGTGGGCTTAAATATATTAAACTCAGTTGTTTAGGTACACAGTATGGCATATTGGTTGAAGTACTGAGTTAGCTTGGTAGCACAGCCAGTCTTTTTAGGAAACCTAGAAGAAGTTATTCACTTTGGAGTTAATAATTTTTATGATAAAATACTTGATTTGTAAAGTGTGTTACTCATATTAATATGAACCTCTTGGAATTGGAGCTGAGAGGAAGGTTAGTATCACAGATTTGTGTTTGGTATTTTGCTAGACTGTATTGTTATTTTGGTTTGTCATAGCTCTGTCTGCAAAATGAGGTAGAGCAGATTTTAGATGTTTAAGTTGCTTTTTCTAATCTAATGATGTTAACAAAATGGATTTCTGTTAAGTTACTTCGTTTTTTTTGTTTTTATTTGCAGCTTTCATCCAGTCGGATGGCATAATAGAAATGCTACGTTTTGATGAAGGAGACCTATTGCAGGTATGTAGTCTGAATAAATCATCTGAACTAGCAGGGTTCCATCTTTTGGACAGCTGCTTTTTGAAACTCGTGGGTGAGTGGGCTTCTGAAAATAAGCGTCAGAAAACTTTTGGATCTTCTAGAGTTATTTTCAACAGTATGCTTTAGTGTGTTCTGTGGTTCTGGTTTCCAGAACTTGTGTGTTGGGAAACTGGTAGAGCTTTGTCTGGCCTCTTTGTCCAGGTTTTTTTCCCGACAGAAAAACTGGGGGATGCTTCGTGTTTAAGACTCATCTTGATGTAGAGTTGGGATGCAATTGGATAGTACAACTAGAGCAATGAGGAAGTGTTGCAAGATTCCCAGATATAAAGGCAGCCACTCAAACCAAGTAGCCACTGGGTTTAAAGAAAGATTGCATTACTGCAGTGAGGTAATTTTCATTTGGAGTATAGTGGGCCTCAGATCCTGTGTATCCCTGTCTCGAAAAGCCAAGGGGTTGACCTTGAGTCATCTGGTGCTTTCTGCCAGAGGCTCCAGGTAGGACCTTAGGAAAAGGTGAGGGAACTTGGGTTGTTTAGTCTGGAGAAGAGAAGGCTCAGGGGGGATCTTACAGCTGTCTGTTACTACCTGAAAGGAGGACGAAGTGAGGAGGTGGCTGATCTCTTCTCCAAGTAACAGGTGATAGGACAAGAGGTAACAGCCTCAAGCTGCACCAGGGGAGGTTTAGATTGGATGTTGGGAAAAATTTATTCACCCAAAGGGTGATCAGGCATTGGAACAGGCTGCCCAGGGAAGTGGTGTAATCACCATCTCTGGAAGTGTTAAAAAACTCTGTAGATGAGGCCTTCAGTGATATGGTTTAGTGATGGGCTTGGCAGTCCTGGGATAGAGGTGGGACCTCATGATCTTAAAGATCTTTTCCAACCTAGTGATGGTTTTATGACCGTTCTCCCCGGCTGCAGTGTAAAGTGCGTTTTTCGCATGTTGCCCGGTCCAGACTGGTCCAAGGCCTACTGCATGAACTATCTCTCATTTAATTTGTTCAAAGGCTTGTTGTTGCTCAGGGCCCCATTTGAAATAGTTCTTCTTCCAGGTCATGTGATAGAGAGGGCTTACACTCAGACTGTAATTTGGGATGTGCATTTTCCAGAACCCCAACAGAACACCTAAGAAGGCTTGTGTTTCTTATTAGTTGGTGGAACCATTGCTTTTATCTTGTTGATCACATCTGTGGGGATCTGGCGACGTCCATCTTGCCATTTCATTCCTAAAAATTGAACCTCCTGTGCAGCTCCGTTGACATTACTCTGTTTTATGGCAAAACCGGCTTTCAGCAGGATTTGGATTATTTTAATCCCTTTCTCAAAAACTTCTTCCGCTGTATCGCCCCACACGATAATGTCACCAATGTATTGCAGGTGTTCTGGAGCTTGTCCCTGACCCATTGCAGTCTGGGTCAGTCCGTGGCAGATGGTAGTGCGGTGTTTCCACCCCTGGGGCAGTTGGTTCCAAGGGTACTGGACACCCCTCTAAGTAAAATCTGCACTCTGCTGCCAAAGGGATTGAGAAAAATGCATTGGCAGTACCAGTTGTGGCATACTGCTTGGCTGCCTTTGACTCCAGTTCATACTGAAGTTCTAGCATGTCCGATATGGCAGCAGTCAATGGCGGTGTGACTTCATTCAGGCCACAACTGTCTCTGCTCTCACTTAGACTTTTGCACTGGCCACTCTTAAAGGGTGAGTGGGTCCTGCTGATCACGTGTTGGCTCTCCACTCGATGGATCAGCTTATGGATGGGAATCGAGGAATCTCAGTTGTTACAATATTGCTGCTAGTGCACTGTAATAGTGCACCGGTGGCAATACTGCAGTGGTGGTGATGGGCATATGTTGTTCTTCAACCTTCAGCAATGCCACAAGAGAAGGGTCCTCTGAGAGACCAGGCAAAGTGGACAGCTGCTTGATTTCCTTTGTCTCCAAGGAAGCTATACCAGAGGCCCATTGGTACCTACTTGGGTCCTTGAAATTCTTTCTCGTAACATCATCTGTGCCAAGGATGCGCAGAACCTCTGGGCCAGTCACAATGGGGTGCTTTTCACACTCTTTCCTAGTCAGGCTTATTTCAGCCTCAGCACAGTCAGCTGTTGGAATCCTCCTGTCACTCCAGAAATACAAATGGATTCTGCCGCTTGATGACTTGATGGCATTAGGGTACACTGTGCACCAGTGTGTCCTTTTACTCCTGTGTTTCTGACATGCCAGGCCATTGGATCTACACAGTTTAGTGGACACAGTTGTCCCTTTCCTCCACCTGTCTGAAGGCAGGGCCCATCTAGTACTGCTCATAGGGTTCTCCACCTACTTCCTGTAAAAACAGATCAGAATTACTTTCCATAGGATCGGGAGTAAAATCGGCTCTCCCACTCTGGGTAACTGCCCACGAGAGACTGGAGCAGCAACTTTCCTGGAAGAGCCACCGTTTGTGGTTGTTTTTCCTTGCAATTCATGTGCCTCTAAGGTCAAAGGAGGTTTTCTATCGCACTTCCTTATGTCCTCTCCATGGTCTCACAGGTAAAACCACAGAGTACCCTGTGTACTAAATGCAAAGGCGGCCCTTGGGACCAAGTAGCCGCTGGATTTAAAGGAAGTTCAAATTACTGCAGTGAGGTAATTGCTGTTGCAAATATCTATTTTTCATGTATAATGTTGCCATTCCTGTCAGTTTTCTTTTGGTGCGGGTCAAAACAGACGAAAAGTTAAACTTTAAAGAATATGTGCTGATATTTTGAGATGGTGGTGGTAGTTGGGATGAAATACGTAGCAGCGTGGCTTGATACTGTAGAACAGTTCTGAATTTCTGCTGATTAGGATTTCATACACGTGTTTTGTGGATTGTATTTATGTTGTAAATATCTTCTGTTTAAAATTCCTTGATGATGTTAGTCCTGGTAGTTGAGAAGGGAGGAGAGGAGAAAAAAGAAAGCAGTTAGTTGTTTATATGATTAGAACACATGGCATGTGATGGTGTGCTCACTAGTAGTTCAGTGCCTGATTTGCAATTCCTACCTTCAGTCTAGTCTACAACAGCCAACAAATGTAAAAGCTGTATAGTTCTGGGCTGGTGGTAAGCTTATTTGTTTCAGATTTATGAAGATTTCCCCCCGCCTGCCTAAGTTGTATAGGCTTGTTGTTTCTTTTCTTTTTTTTCTTTCTTTCCTTTACATATTCTATAGGAATGTTTTATTCTATAAGAGTGCCTTAAAAATGGCAGACAGGCATTGGCCCAATATTTAAGATAAAAATTATGTTGTCAAATTCAATCATTGTATTTTAGGTGTTTTTTTAACCAGGACTTTCTTTTTTTTAAATAATGAAAATCTAGCACTCCATTAATCACTGTAGTTCTCAGGACTAGAAAGTCATGGCGCTGCTGTGAACCACCTCCTAATTCATATGAAGATGAAAATTAAGATGGATTGTTAATCATGCCAACTTTATTGCAAGATGCAACAGACAGGAAAATCAGTTTAAATATTATGGTGGGACAAAGTCAAGCAATTCTCACTGTTGCACTGTAAAGTTTGCAGTGCTTTGGATTGCATTTGACTGCCATTTATCCTAATACACTGCTGAATATTTGATTTAAAACAAAGCAAGCGAGACAGAATTTCTAAGAAAGGGATATATGTTTTATGTTATGGTTGTGGCTCTGAAGCCAAAAATACCTACATAAGTTAAACCACTTCCTTTTAATCAGAATGGTACAGCATGTTTTGCAATTTATTTGTTCTTTTCCTGTAGATTTCAATTTGGTGACCTCTCATGACTACTTACTGCAATTAAAAACTAAACGCCAAGTAAATACATTGTTGTAAAAACAGATTTACATTTGTGAACAGCAGTTACTACAGCTTTAAACCTAGCATAATGTCATTGAATGTTTTTCTTTCAAGCTTTCTATAGGTTTTCATAAGTGTTTGTTGATTGTAGGTCATCTATCACTACTACATCATCGTATTTATGCTCTAATAACTCAGTATTGTCTAATGTTATGTCACCTTCTGGTGATTTTTTTTAAATGTGAAAAAATAACCAATGCATAAAGTGATTAATAATCATTGAAGTGTCAAAGCCATTTCCAACCTTGGTTTATTTCCTCACCTCAGAAAATTTGGTATCTTCACAGTGGCAGCAAGCCCTTTTCTTGTTTAAAGGAGTTGTTTTACAAATAAGGTGAATAAAATGGTGAGTCTTACATAATTTAATCATTAGGGATTCCTGCCACCTCACTCCAGTTAGAGTATATCCTCTTGATATTGTTTTTGTCCTTACTTGGGCTATGTACTATTGGTGAAACACTCCTTATGTGTTTCAATGACATTTTAGGACTTTTGTTGCAAAAAAATAAATGGAATGTGTTAGAAAATTGTGTTTGACCAGGCTGACTTAAAGCAGTTAGTTATTGAAAGAGCATAAATCTAAATACTGAAGTAAAACCCCCTTACATCTAGGAAAAATGAACTGGCAATGGAAATTTCATTAGTTCATACTAGGGATAAGAGTAGTGAAGTAGAGACCGTACATTTTGGGTATGGACTTCCAGTACATAGGTTGGAAAGTGCTACACCTTGTATCTTTGCCCTCTGTTTCAACAGAGCAAAAATGAGATTTTTTTTCTTTAGAATACATGCTTAAAGGTTTATATCTGAATAAATTAATGCTACTTCTGCCTATGGATTAAATTACAATAATGAGAGGATTTCCTAATTCTGTCTGTTCTTCACATGAATCAGTCCCCTTAAGGACTCAACAACTTTTTGAGCTCTTCAAATTATTTATTTAGATCCTGAATATAGGGTAAGAATTGTATTAATGTAAGTTGTCCATTGCTCAGTGCAATGTGGGGTTTGAGTTTTTTCTTCAATAGCAGGTGACTTACAGATGTTTATAATTGATTGGCGCTTCAAAGCATAGATGTTTGGAACGGACCTCAGGAGATCACCTAGTACTTTCTTCAGGTGTTAGTATGTGTAGACAGACTACCCTTTGGAGATGCTTGACTCTGCTGTTCTTAAAACCTCTAGAGAAGTAACTTTCACAAGTTCTGTCAAGATATTTCATTAATGCCTAAGCTGGTTTTGCCATGTCTTTCTCCAACACATATTCAGTTGATTTTTTGTTAGGTTTTTTTCCCTTTTCGTACTGATAATTTTGTACTAAAAGACACCTATAGCTTCTTCATGCAAACTTTTAAAAACACGTTGTAACTTTCTTTACTGGATTTTTTTATTTGTCTACACAGACTTAAAGTGCAGCATTTAATAGGGAAAGTAGTACTCTGAGGCTTTGAGCAAGGTCAGAGTAGTTGCTTCCCTGTACAATAACAAAAATCAGTTGGAACTTTTTTACAGCATTTTGTTTGCTCATAGAGCTTGTATTTCACTGTGCTCTGGAGACACATTCTTTTCTTTTGTGTATTACCCTTAGTCAGTTATTCCCAGCTTTAGATTTGCGCTCTCCTTCAGCTTTCAGATTTGAGCTTCTCCTTCAAATTTGCCTTGTTAGCGTCAGGCCATCTCCTCCACATGTCCTGATTATTTGAACCCCTGTTCAGACCTGACAGATGCTTCAAGCTCCTGACAGTGTTGTAATCTGCAAATATTAGGAGTGCTGAAATAAACTACAACTGGTATTTTAAATAATTTATACTTTCCTGTTAAGCCAACGTACAGTCTCACTTTTTGAGGACCTTATTTTGAACATCAAAGTAAAATTTGTTTTTTTCAGAGCAAGGTTTTCATTTGCTCTTAGTTCATAAAGGACTGTTTCCCAAGTCAGTGTATTTATTAAGAGGTCTTGCCTTGAGTATCTGATGTTTTCTGTGCAATGTAGTCAGAGCCACTATTTTCCACAGTGAGCAATCTTCTATGCAGACAAAGTGTTTGGGAAATACTCTGCTTACGTAGTGGTATTTTCAAAGTAACATATTCTTAAAGTGAAAAAGGAAAATTCTAAGACTCTTCAGTCATATTCTCTTAATGTGAATCACCACACTTATCCTTACTGCAGTAATCTTAAGTGTATGAAATGGTTTTTTACAGGTTAACTCCTAGAAATTGTTTTACTGATACTGATTTGCAGAATAGCTAAAATAAAGGAAAAAAACCCTGTGTGGTTATATATGCCTAACACATATTTGCTGTCTTTGCTCATAAACTGCTGTAAACTGCTAGTCACAAAAGCTGGTAATGAGAATTACAATGGTCCTAAATATCAGATAGCTGGAAACTTAACATGTTTTGCAGTTGCTTTGCAACAGGGAAGCTACGTGACTGTTACATGTGTGGGAATCAGCAATGCTGATCTCTTACTGGAGGAATTTAATATTTTCTGCATGATCTTCATTCCATATGGCATGATAAAGAAGTATCTTAATAGAAGTGGCAACTTATTTCTGGTGTATCAGTGATAGTGTTTTCATGGTGTAAATTTTAATTGTATTTTTTATTACCTCAAGTTTTCATATTGTATGTTGATTTTTAAAAGGGTTTTGAAATGTAAAAATTTCTTTACTAAAAAAAGCATACTTAGGCAGAAGCTCTTCCTTGTGAGGGTGGTGAGGCACTGTCACGGGTTGCCCAGAAGAGCTGTGGCTACCCCATCCCTGGCAGTGTTCAAGTCCAGGTTGGACGGGGCTTTGAGCAACCTGGTCTAGGGGAAGGTGTCCCTGCCCATGGCAGGGGGGGTTGGAACTGGGTGATCTTGAACGTCCCTTCCAACCCAAACCATTCTGTGATACTGTGTGATCTCCACTGATACCATATAACCAAACTGTATGATACAGATCGCCTAATTGAGCAGTGGGGTGATTGGACCACTGTTGATGGGTATACTCTACAGTACAAAGTTCAGCTGGCAATCAGTTACCCATGATGGATCTTGATACTGAGGACAATACTGCTAAATGTCTTCATTAGCAGCCTCTATGATGGTAATAGAGTACTCTCAGTAAGTTTGCAGGTGCTACCAAATTAGCAAAGTGGTTAATACACTGGAAGGCAAGGCTGCTGTTCAGAGGGACTTTGGCAGGGTGACAGGAAGCTCATGACGTTCAGCTAAGGCAAGTACAAGTCCTGCACCTGGGAGAGAATAACCCTGTGTTAACAGGACAGGCTGGGCAGTAACTGGCCAGAAAGTAGCACTGCAGGAAAGAAGCCCACTGCGGGGGCCTCGTAGACAATAGATTAGATGTGTGCCCGTGCAGCCTGTTGAGCAAATGTGGAGCCAGAAGATAATGGGTGGGATTCTCCCCTTCCCCTCCCCCCTTAAGCAGTTGCAGTACTGTGTCCAGTCTGGACTACCCCTACAAGGAAGACACTGATACACTGAGGCAAGCACAGCAGAGGGGTAGCAGGATGATCAGAGGTCTCCAATGCTTCTCAAGTTAGGATATGTTTTCTTCAGCCTTTAGAAGAGAAGAGCAAGGAGAAAACTAGTTGACAAAGAGCCAGATTTTTCATTGTGCACAGTAGAAGGATAAGAGGCTTTAGACACAAATTTCAGCATGGGGTATTCCAAACCCCTCTGAGAAAAAAAGCTTTTAGACTTGAGGGTTACCAAACACTGGACCAGGCTGTTTAAAGAAGTTGTAGGAATTTCTGTCTTTGGAGATATCCAGAATTCAGTGGCCCAGAGCTGTGAGCAACCTGCACTAAGTAGACCTCCTCTGAGCAAGGGTTGACTGGATTGTCCTTGGAGTTTCCTTCCAGCATGTGATTTTACCAAAGAGTAAAAGTCATCTCAGTTCGTTACCATTGCTTGTGAGCAGCTGAAGTCCTGCTGCTGCTCAAAAAAAATAATTGCAGTTTCTGTTTCTTGTACAGGAAGAATTGTCATCCCTAGGCTTTAGTTTAAAAATAATTAATTGATGCCCAGGATTAAGTGACTGTTGCAAAGCCAATGTCGATAGCAAATGTTGCATCAGTTAAAGTCAATTGATGTTTTTGTTTTCTTATGTGAATCTGTGTCATGAAAGGGCATGGTATGGCAAGAATGAATCAGTTCAGTCCACTTTCAGATTACATAATTAATTTTTTTATTACCTCAGCAAGATATTCATCATTAATTATGGTTCTTTTAACTATCCGACTTATTAACATAGAGCTCATGAATGGAGCAATAAAGATTTA
Organism: Coracopsis vasa; assembly: GCA_026283785.1. NCBI lineage: Eukaryota > Metazoa > Chordata > Aves > Psittaciformes > Psittacidae > Coracopsis > Coracopsis vasa. The sequence goes on from JANHGB010019853.1 coordinate 13,377, forward strand.
AGATGTTACGTATTGGTTTTGTAGCTCTCAACTTTCAGTTGCAAGCAACATACAGTTTTTCTATGAGAAGGAACTAGCATTACTAGGGAATAACAATATGTTAAATATACTGAAAGTTTCAGCCTGAAAGAGTCTTGAGTTAGTGTGGCTGTGCTTGTGTAGGAAAACAGAATGCTTTGGTTGTTGAGAATGCTGGTAAAATTCAAGAAATGTGTTTATATTTGGTGTCCGGAAACCTCAGGTCTTGATTAAGACAGTCTCCCCGCTTTGTTGTGCCCCTCCTCCTCCTTCGTCCTTTAAGACTTTAGGGCTTTAATTCAGTTGCTTAAACATAGGTAACAAGTGCTATTTGAGATGCCCTAGGCTGTCCCAGACGTCTACAGGAGCCTGGCAGATATCACACAGGGCATAGGAGAAACTCTGTGCTTTTCTGCATGTCAGTCTGAGAGCAGGCAAGTTGCCCTAGAACATTTATCTCCAGTGGCAGCAGATGCCTATGTTTAGATGACTGACTGTAGTGCTAGGTAATATGACCTTTTACCAAGAAGTAAAGAATAACTATTATAACAAACTGGTGACACATTAAAATAACTTTTTTTGGTGGCAGTGAGGTTTTTTTTGGTGTTTTTTTTTTTTTTCTTTCTGGCTGAAGTTAACCAGCTTGGATATGTCTTTATAGAGACAGCCTTAAGATTGTGTGTGATTTTTGATTCTCTGTGTGCACAAGATTGTTGTCTGGTGTCATTCCCAAACTGTGCCGAGTCTGCAAAGTGTGCTTTCAGGTACAGGTTCTCTGTGAAATCTTTCTTGAGGATGTGAGCCTCTGAAGAGAAATTGTTGTTAAGTCTTGAAACTTGTGCTGGCTGATTGCATTGAAGATCGAATTGAAAAAAAAAAAAAAGTAGAACATGTCAGTGATCACATTTGTATGTTTCTGTTTACTGCACGACTCTAAAGATTGGCATGTAATAAAAATGAGTGGCAGTTATAGAAACTGCCACATGAGATTTATTTTTGGTTTAGTTCCATGATGCCATCGTTGGTGAGCTGCTGAAGTTGGTATGCCATTTCTTCTCTCTTGATTGACCCTGATTTAAAAACCCCAAACTACCAACCAACCAAAACCACACAAAAAACAAACAAAAAACCCCAACCCAAACCAAACAAAAAATCCCCCAAAACAACACCTCAAACAAACCCAAAACAAAACCTAAAAACCAGCCACAAACCCAGACCCCAAAACCAAAACAAACCCAAAGTTACACAACAAAATACCCACAAAACCCCCAAACAAGCCAAAAAAAGGAACAATCTCCTTCTCAAAGCACAAAGTCTTACTGAAATGAATTTGTCATTTTGCTTGTATTTAGCAGAAACCAGGCTTTTCTTTACAAGTATGACTCTCGGATGAATTTTTGCTCTTCAATATATTTCGTGTGTGTGGTGTCCTACCAAAGTAATTTGTGCTTTTAAACTCTATGTATAGTTACTAGACTGATATTTTCAGTAGCAAATCTGTACTTTCAGAACATAGGAGGGAAAACTTGAGCGTATGATCAGCCAGAGAATTTAACTCCCAATAGTTCACTGCAGCCATAGCTATGTGGTAGTTGAGCAATTGTCCATGATGCGTATTTCCGTTTGCTTCTGTATTTTTCTGGATTTAAATTTGATCTCCGCTGCCCTTTGTAAGTTGGCCTGGATAATATATAATACTAGATAATATACTAATATTAGGGGTATTGGCTGCAAGTTATGATGCTTAAGAGCATAGATAACAAACAACTTTCTCTACTGAATAATTTAAAACTTAATAAAATATGCTCCCTTGTTAGAGCCAAAAGTAGTTGTCAGGGACGGGACAATGCTGGTAACGACTATTTTGATTGCCTTGTCATAGGATCTGAACTTGTTAGCTCCTTCACCTGACTGTCAAGTAACTGCTGGTAATTTAATGATGTGCTTTAGTTAAGTTTCTAAAGAAAAATGAGTTACTGAAAGGAAAGTTGTATTTAATTGTAGTGATTAATGCACTTTGAAGGATGTTGGTAGGGAATACAGGGTGTTTATGCATCTGTTAACTTCATAGAGTAAGCTTGGTTGTTGTTGTAGTTTACCCATCTGGCAGCTCACCCCCACACAGCCGCTAACTCATTCCCCTGCAGCAGTGGGATGTGGGAGAGAATTGCAAGGGCAAAAATGAGAAAACTCATGTGTTGAGATAAAAACAGCTCAATGGGTAAAGCAAAAGCTGTGCACACAAGCAAAGCAAAACAAGGATTTCATTCACTACTTCCCACTGGCAGGCAGGTGTTCAGCCATCTCCAGAAAAGCACGGCATTACATGACATGTCATGGTTACTTTGGAAGACAAACACCATCACTCTGAACATCCCTCTTTCCTCCTCCTTCTCCCAGCTTTTTATTCTGAGCGTGATACCATATGTTAATGGGATGTCAGCTGGGGTCAGCTGTCCTGGCTGTGCCCCCTCCCAGCTTCTTGTGCACCCCCAGTCTGCTTGCTGGTGGTGTAGGGTGAGGAGCAGAAAAGCCCCTGATTCTGTGTAAGTACTGTTCAACAGAAACAAAAACATTCTTGTGTTATCAACACTGTTTCCAGAATAAATCCAAACCACAGCACCATACTAGCTGCTATGGAGAAAATTAACTCTGTCCCAGCCAAAACAAGTGTGCTTGTGTAACAGTTTTTCACAGGACACTGTATCAGCAATTCTTAGTTGTCTCCCTGCAGCAGGCAGGAAAATCAGTGGTGTGAATGCACAACATGGAAGAATGGAATGGTGAAACTGGGAGGAGAATAACTTTAGATGATTCTGGGATAGTAAAAAAGGTTATATGGAGTTGTTTGGTAGGGAGGAATAACAGACGATTTCAGCAGTAGAGGTAATACTTAAAATGTACCCAATAATGACCCAAATCCATCTTGCATTACTGATTGTACGGCACAGATCTCCACATCCAAAACTTCCTCAACATCAACACTTGGAGTATACCACTTGCTACATGCATCATAGATGTGTAGAAAGCTCATAAATGCTGAGACTTACTGAGCAATTCGTCTGTTAGCCTAGATCAATGGTAGCTGACTGTGGTGAAGATCAGCATCTCTCAGCTGCAGTCAAACAACTCGGGCTGTTTAGTCCTTGTAAGTTAGCACTAGTCTGTTTCTACTGAGTCCTCAGAGCCAGGTGTAGTCTGATGTGCTTTTAGAGAGTGGGTACATCTGCAAGCTGCAGGCAACAGTTACATAGTTTAAAATAATAAAAGAAGAAAAAGAAAATTGGAAAGGCAGACAGTGATTCATGGTTGTCAGATTTTTGACAGAAAAGTAGATAATAAGAATAAGCATATGTAATTATAAGTAGCTGTTTGAAACTTATTAAATCCATTTTTAAAATATGCAAGCAGTATGTATTTTCTGCAGAGCTTATAAAATCATGCTGTTGTGAAGTAGAGAAAATCACTGGCATAATGTTTTGGACAAGTGCTTGTATGAAGTGCTAAACCAACTTTTGACAGCACAAGTCCTTTCTGGATGAAGAGAAAATATTTTCAGTTGATTCACTTTGATTCAGTTTCCTCTCTAGTTTTTAAGCTGAGAAATTAATTATTGGTAGTTTAAAACTGGAAGGTTTGCTCTCACCTTTCCAGTCTGAGATAAAAATAAGGTATAGAAGGCAGAGATGTGTTCTTGGTTGTTTTGGTTTGGTTTTTTTTCTTTTTTTTTTTTTTTTCCTGATTGAATTCTTTAGATTTCAGAAGTTTTAAAACAAAAATGTGAATTGATGTTCTGCCTTGGCATTTAACAAATCCTCTAACTTGAGGATTTATTTGCAATTAGCTCTGTTTTACAATGATAAATAATGCGCTTCCAGCTTTCTCTAGTTTGTTACAGATTGGAGGGTGGATAAATGAAATAATTTTATTTTACATCTGAAACACTACTTAGATTTACAGTCCAGAATTGATCCTTGAAATGAATCAAATATTCGTGTTTGTGGACTAAGTGATTTAATATTAGTGATTACAAAATTTCAAACAAGTGTCTCAAAAAAAAAAAAATTCCTCTAATTAGAAAGTCTATATTTTAAGGTAATTTTTTAAAAACTATTTTAAGAAAAAATACATTCATCTTATTTTTTTAAAAAAAGGAAATTAAGTATAATTAATTTGTAGTAGTAATTAAAATAGAAATCAGTGAAGTGCCCAGCCAAGGGACTTGATTTTAGTTCTGAAATCAGATATGAAAAATTCCCATTCCCCACACAAACAAATTATATCCTTATGCTAGAGGTGAACTGTGTCAGATGAGCCAAGGTGCACCATAGACTGTCATACTTGTAAGCTTTCTTCCTGCTCCGAAAAGATGAATATTCATCTTGGCCATGAAATGCCCATGATAGAAGGACTGAAATCCTCAGTTTGAGCCTCAAATCCTGTGGATCAGGAGGACATTCCATATGCAGCCTTCTAAACCACTTGGGGTTTCGTAGACAAGGGTAAACTAGCTGTAATTTCCTAGACAATCTAATCACCTTGTTTTCAGTCATTAACTATAGTGTCCAGCAGAGTGCTAGTAAAGGTATGAATAATAGAGGCTAGAAGATGATTAGCAGGGAAGGAGATGACTTTTCCTAATCAAATGGCAATTATAGTGTTCTTTGTTTTCTAGTTCATTAAATTACACAAGTGAGATAATTGCTTGACTGTTTTTTGGTTTATGATCTTTTCTTTGTAATTTGGTTCTTACATCTATGCAAGGTTTTTCTTTTGCTTCTTACAATGTTATAATTTCCTGAACATTTTTCTTCCTCTCAGTTTTTTGAAGTTGCTTGTTTACTGTTGGATTGTCGTGTGTGTCCCCCGTCCCCCCCCTTCCTAGTGCACTGGCTTTCTCGACAGCCAGGGGTTTTCACAGAACGGGAGTCCGAAAGTCTAGACTGTGAACCGGAAAATAATAGGGGAAAGAATGGAAAGTTATGTCAAGGGCTTTGGGGGAAAAACATCGACGTATCGAACAAAGGTCCTGCCTGTATTGGAGAGAGAGGCCTGCATGTGAGGCCTGATTGTGTCGCATTTACACATGGGGAAGAAATGAGTGCTTGGTACTGGCCTAAATTTATTCTGTAAGTCTGGCATGCAACTCGGGAACATTTTTAGAGTGTGTGTGGTTTGTTTTGAGGGCGTTTTTATTATGTGTAGCAATCCAATAATTTTTAATTTTTTCCAAGACTTTTTTTTTAAATTCCTGCCTTGTTCAGCAAAAATAATATTGATCCAGAGGTTCTAACACTGTAACACAAAACTGTGCTCAAACAGGGTAACTTCCACAGTATGTATTGTGCATATTATGAATTTGAGTTTCCTAGTGCTTTAAAGGCAGTCAGAAAGAGGAGTTGAGTAGTTACCACCTGACAAATATGAAGTACATCCTTTGTAATGAGAAGAGGAATTCCGAGCACTGAAGTTAATTTCACAAGCACTGTGTGAGGTGCTGCCACTGAAAGTATACTTAATTTATAAGACCCTAAAAGCAAGCATTGCTGTGATTACTTGTGTTTATCTCTGGTATATTCTCTCCAGTTATCTCTCTCCTCTCTCACTGCCCACATCTAGACTTCTGATTGTACAGGGCTGGCTTTTGGTATTTGATTTCTGCTCAGATTTATGAGGTTTTAAATTTTTTTCATTAAGGTAGAAGTTTTAACTTTTTTTTTTTCTACATTTAAAAATATGTGTAACTAACATGGAAGAAGTATTTGAAAAAAATAGCTATATGTACCTTTCTATTGTTTGGTAGCTTATTTACTAAGTATTGATAGGAATGAAATATATTTATGAAAATATTAGTATTTCAGTTCTTGAAGGTAATAGTTTTAACAGTGTTGTATTTAAACTAAGATGTTTAAAAACAGTATTTTGGTGAGTAAATACTGTAAATACTTCAGGTTTTCAGATATGTGTTTTTAATTTGTAATTGTTTCTAAATTTGTAAAATGTAGCTGATTATGAATGGCTTGGCTCTGCATATACACTGGTTTTGATCTTAAAATGGAAGGGTATTTTTAGTTTGCGCTGTTTGGTGTATCTGGTTGCTGTGTTAGAAATACAGGTAATGTATGGGGTACCCCCCTGCGGCTCGCTCTGAGGATGTCTAAAAAAATTGGGAATAGTAAGCTTGAATTGGCAGCTTTTAAGTTTGAATGTTCTTCAGTCTCCAAATGGCTCCATAGGTAGAAGCCTAACCAGGTCTTAGCTGTTGGTAGAAAAATTGTAGGTCACCCACAGTGTGACATTACTACTTACTAATATAGCAGATCTAATTCAGTAGGAGTGCCGACCTGTTGAGTAAGAGGCTTATGAAAATGGAGTCTTTTGATGTGTTGCAAAAGTTCTTAAGGCCAAAGTGACCATTAGCGAAACAACCTGTATCTTCCCAGTAAATGAATACTCAGAACCATCATTCTTGATTGGGAATGATGCACTAATAAATTTATTATTTCCTATTTTATATTGCTTTTTGACTGTCTTCAAACTCAGAGAGAAAATATTATAGGCAAATTATGATCAAAACTTATTCTGATAAATCATTTGTCAACTTCAGGCTCAAAGCTACAGGCAACAAAGACACTGTATTACTTCTGCTGCAGCTTAGCAAAAATGTAATGCAGTTGACTTTAATGTAATGAAAAAAGATATGATGAATTTTTGTGCGTCTTTGCGTTGCTGATAAGTACAGTTACTTAGAGACAATCCAGGAGGATAACCTGACTGAATTCCTTTTGTTCCTAAGCAATGAAACTGAAGCATGAGTAGGAAAGTTATTGTTTGACAAACCTACATGTTTATTCTTAATTTGCAGCGTAAGCAAATCTCAGAACTATCTGTATTAATCTTATAGGCCGTGCTGTATTTTCTGACAAGCTAATTAGTAAGCATCATGTAGAACACTTCTGATCACAGGTCTGTCTTCTGTCACACTGAGACTAAATTATTTTGACAAAGTACAATCAAATCCTGAAGTTATACAACATGGTATACTATCACGTTGTCAAAAACTGAAACCCGAATGTTTCTGGGATCTCCCATTGCCCTGTTGGATCATCTGTGTCTTGTTTATCACCTGTCAAATTAATAACATTCCCTATAAAGCATTTTGTGGACTCTGACACTCTTAATAGTGGAAACTTTTCATAAAGCTGTCACTGCCCCATTCAGTACTGACTGAAGAAAACAGTACATCTGAATTTTTGATAGGGCAGCAGATTACCTTTGAGTCAGTAAGTTTGTTTTTTCTGAAGAAGTAATACTTTGAAACTGCTTTTAATATTTAAATCCATATATGGTATCATAGCAGTTTTATGGCAGTATATGAACTAACTTCTTGCGGAGTGTTTTCATAGCAAATTTTTAATTTAGAACATGAGGTTGATAACTGCAAAGCTAAGTCATATCAACTTTGTTTTATGTAAATAGAAAAAATAGCAGGAGGAAAAGAATGTGTTTCTCAAGAAGCAAACCTATTTTCGGACTTCTTACTGGTTATCAAGCATGGCAAAAGCTTGTATGTAGCTGCTTGTTTCAGGATGTCTTGTTTTTTTATGATTAAGTTTAAAACATGAATTAATTTCTGTAAATAAAAGATTTCTAGCTACACATGGTATCGAGTGTACAGTCAGTGAAAGATAGTGGTAAGTCAACTAGCTTCTCACTGCATGCTTTCAGAAACCAGTGATGGTTACTTCAGTGTGAAGGTTAGTTTTGAGCAGCAATTGTTCTCCTAATCCTGCCATATGATAAAATGTTTTTCATCAAGTTGGTAGAAACTGTGTAAATACGTAGTCTTACTCTCCTTCAATTCTGTCTGGCAGCCAGGGTTCGAGCACACATAACCAATCTGTTTACTCTCACTGTTTATAATAAGGCTTGTCTTGCAATATACTGACTGTTGCAAGTCTTACTTGACTCATGAGCATACTCAGTACAAATATGGTAGGAAGCTGCCATGTATAACAGCAGTAGATAACCAACTTTTAAAGTGAAGACTTTTATATTGGAAAAC
>JANHGB010019856.1:0-19342 GCA_026283785.1 Coracopsis vasa
GCAGAAGGCAGAAGGAAGAAGGATAGATGCAGCAGGCAAAAGACAAAAGGCAAAAGACTGAAGGCAGTCTTCTCCAGGCTGAACAGCCCCAATGTTCTCAGCCTGTCTTCATATAGGAGGTGCTCCAGCCTCTCATCACCCTCGCAGCCTCCTCTGGACTTGCCCCAACCGTGCCATATCTCTGACAAGTTACTTATGGAACATCTCAGTAAGAGTCACTTCTTCTTTTCCTCTCTCCATCAGCAGTGCTGCAGGGGGGGAGCTCTGGTTTGTTGTGTTTCTCCAGAGAAGGAGAATGGCCGCATCATTCCTGCATCCTGTTGAGGTGTACACTGCAGGAGATGGTACATTACAACGCAAAGAAATCCAATCAGGTATCGCTGCAGCTCAATAACCTCTTGCAGTGACATGTGTGAGGAGGTTAAAAACATTACCAGGGAGAATGAATCCTGGTCCAAGGAAAACGTTGGCACTAGGAAAAAAAACGATCAAGGTATTTGGCCATTGTAACATTTCAGTATGAACTGAATTTCCAGGTAAAACGAGTGGAAAAGGAAGTTTGTCATCCCAATGGTTCACAGGAGGTGGGATAACAAAAGCGAGTAGCCAATGGTTACCAGAGCAGATGTCCTTCAATACGTGCCATCCTATTTCAATTTAACAGTGAAATGGAAAACAGAAAATACATAGATTTAAGATATGCAGAGGTGGAAACCCCACCAGGATACCGGGCACGGCTGCCATTCTTCCTGAGCCCGTGCCCATTTCATAATTAATAACTTAAATGGAGTAATTTAAAATTGTTAATTCTTTTCACAGAGCCTGCACGAGCTCAGGTGATGTCAGACACGCTGTCACCAGGAAGGTTAAATACTCCTGGTAGCTGCTAATTACCTCATCACCATTACTATCTCATATTAATTCTACCCTAAGAACAGATTTCATTATGACTAACCTGAGTTATTAGAGAATGAGCTGTAAAGAAAACCCCTGTTGTTTGCATTCATTTAAAGGAGAGGGAAAAAATGCCCCTCATAAGAGCATCCCTGCCTAGCATTACGCAATCCTGGAGAGCAGGATCCCATCCCGGTGATGCACAGGCGCAGGAGCCACTTCTGTCTCTATTTTATTGATTAGTTTGTGAGCACACTTGAAGAGAAACCCTTAGGTCTCTGGCTAGCATGGAAGTGGGACTGAGTGGATCTTGTTGGCCATGTTAGCCTCTTGTTCTCCTCTGCACATGGAGAATTCCCATTGCTCAGATTGCCTCTTAAGTATCCCCTTGACAGTGCCAGAGATGGTTGATAAAATCCATGGCAATGACTTTGCTTTCCTTTCAACATGACCAAACCAGACATTGTCCCTGGCTTTGGTGGGCCCACAGTTGTGGAAGTGATGTGTTTTGCTGATAGTCCTGTCCATCAGCTCCATCCTGAGCTAATTCAGCAAGTGCCTGCAACACATGCATGGAAGGGAGACTATCGCTCTCCAAGACAGATTTTACCATCTAAACCTAGAAGTAACCAACGTCATCTTGTGGTGGGAAACTTCTTAATGTTTTTCTCATGCAAAGAAATCTGTGTCTTGTAACACTTATCTAGGGTGGAAAACAGTTCCAGGCAGTGAGATCTGGTCTGCACAGGTAGGTGAATGTCTCCTTCCTCACCCCACGCTGACAATGGCCAATGGTTCGTGGCTCAAGACCTTCATCTATTCGAGAGTTAGCAGAAACACTTCCAAAGCAGGTGGATTTTATGGTTGTTTTTAGCGCTGTGCTATTAATCCTTGCATTGATTCAAACTGTGTATTAGGAGATGGCAGCTACATACTGCAACCGTTTGAAATGCTAATTGTCAACCAAAGTTTAGAAAGACTATTTCAAAGCAAAGTTGCCACTCTTCGGAGGCTGCGCTCTAAATGCAGGAGCTCAGTTATCTGGAGTGTCAAACTTGTGACACCTTTGCTGAGCCATAAAAACAAGGGAGATTAAAGAGTTTTCTGGAGCAGAATCTCATTTTTATGCTCAAGGGTATTTAGTGAATTAGACATTGTGGCCAATCCCAAAGCCAGCACAGTGATCAGGTCAACACATTTATGGTCCTACCTAAGGTGGAGGGAGAACACTTTCATTGTTTTCATGTACTTTTCTGAGCCAAGAATCTGGATTTAAGCCCTAGAGAACAGGAGCACTGGTGACTCTTTCAGGCTTTCGACTGCTTTTCTTAGAGACAACAAAGGATTTCCTTTATTGTTGCCTTGACTTTCTCTGCTATTAGTGTATGAGAGAGACCATCAGTTTCTTAGAGGGGGCTGACACATAGTTCTATAGAAGATGAAAGATACAGCATGAAAATGCAGTTTTGGTAGGAATTTGCATTTGCAATTCAACGTTCTTCTGGGAAGCCAGGTCTGCTAATTCCCCTAAGAGCAGAGGAACATTCCCTCATTCCAGCATGCAATGAGTTTTCCCCGTCCTGCATTAGGAACTGATGTTCCCTGTTCTCTGACAGAGACACAGCTCTGCCCTCCAGCCACCACTCTCCTCACCTTCCAGCACTTTGTCTGGAAAAGTAATGGCATAATAGTTTAAGGAAAAATATATACCTATCAGAGAATGTGAAGTGGAAAAGATTTATCTAAAAGATACTGCACAGGGTCTAAGTGCTGCTTAAATCCCACTTCTATCAAGCACATGATACCAAATATTAACTGACAGCATCCTCCTCTGTTAACTAAAAATTTACTCGTGAGTAACCTTACTGCTTTTGGTGCTATCAGCTCTGAGATACTACTGACTGAGCTTGGAGCCACCTGCTCTAGTGGAAGGTGTCCCTGCCTGTGGCAGGGGGTTGGAATTGGATGAGCTTTAAGGTCCCTTCAACCCAAACCATGCCAGGATTCTATGATTCAGTGCTCCTGAGCAGACTCCTGCAGGGCTCTTCCAGCTCTCCTGCATATTTCTATGCTTCAGTCAAAATTACAATATTCCTATTCTCCTTTTGACTCTCACCCAAGGCTTTCAGCTGAGTACCAGCCAGCTGAATTCTAAGCTTTGGCTCAACTTGATTTTACTTGTTTCAAAGAAGAACACGGTACAATCTGCTAAGAATGCAAACCAATGTGGCAGGCTATGTTTCGGATCATTTGCAAGATGAAACACCAGATTTTTGCCACATTCAGGGTACCACGTTACACTCTAGAGCATCTGAAAATTCAAACGCAATTAAGGGTCATGCGTCACAAGAGCGATCCCATTGCTCATGCTTCAGTTCATCTGGAATTTGTATGCTGTATTTCTGCTTAAGACATACATTTTTAGGATGGGCCATTTCATTTCTTTGGTGTCCCTCTGGTGATGAGAGGGTTCCACTTGTCACAGTGACCTCTTGTGAACACACAGCCCTCTGCCATTCCCTTTGCACAGATTTCATCCGGCAGTTTGTACCTATGTGAGTCAGGCAACAGACCCTGAAGAACCACCACAGAACACAACCGACTTGCAGGGACACTGCTGAAAGAGGTGAACAGCCCAGAAAGCACATCTGCTGCCTACCAGCACTACCCAGTTCCACTGTACATACCACATACTACGTGCCCTGGTACTCCATCAATGTCGGCAGAAGCTTAATGGGTAACAGCAGAGTAGTTAAGTGTCAGGATTATTAATTAAGGGGTTAATATGCCTGGCTGAACTTTTGTCTCCATTGTTAAGTGGGTTGTAGATGCCAGGATTTGATTCTCTGATTAAATGGACATGCTGGGATACACTCAGATTTCTCTCTCAGCAGCTGGGTTATTCTCTGTGACAACAAATTTTCCCCCTTTCCCAAAGCAGTGACATGGGAGCCAAACCCAACACAAATGCAGCCCTTTCAGATGAAACAGGAAAGTTCAAATACAACCCCAACTTTGTTGGTTCTTTTGGCTCAGTAGTTCTCCAGCTGAATACAGATTCAGCCACATCCTTATTGGCCTTTATCCCCAACAGCTCTTTTCTTAATGGTGTCTTTAAGATGGTTTTATCCTACTTGAAAAACAACTGAAGGTGTCTTTCCCCATCTCTTTTCAGAATCCCTCCTCTGAAGCTCCTAAACAAGGCCAAATGTCAACATCAGCTTTCAGCTCTAACTAACTCTGTGCTGCAGCCTGTTTCCTTTGCTTCCCCTGTTCCTGACATCCTGACATCCAGGCTGGAGAGCCCTATGTAGGGGCTAGCTGATCCGGAGCGCAAGCAGTGATTTCATCCTGCTGAGAGGAAAACCTGTGTGCTTCTCCATCCCAGCAAGCCTCTCTCAAAGTCACCTCTGCTGCAGTCACGTGCTGCAGCGAGGAGGAAGGAAAGCCAGGAGTAAGGCACACATGGAATTCAAAGCTCCTTGGCTTTCAAAAGAAACCATCCTAATTTCAGGGATTGGAAGCTTGGGAGCTCCAAGTGTAACAAAAAGCTGCTGTTTCCAAGGAAAGCTTAAAGTTTTCACCAAGCTGCACACTGGATTAGCAAACTGTCTCCCTTTTTTGTTTTAAAATGCATAAACAGAGCTGACAGGTAACACTGAACAGCTTCAGGATTGCCAAGTAAAGCTATAAATCAGTCCCACACAAGTTCAGGACTTGAGCCTTTGGCACATATAATTTTGTTAAAAAAATACTCTAATGCTCTTCCAGAGCCAAGGCAGCAGAAGGATGGCAAACAGGGATGCACAATAGGGTCGCCAGTGCCAAGTTTAACGCATCTAAAATGAATAACCTGCCTCAAAGATCCAATCAAGGCTCCGAATGCCCCTTTGAAACCCCATGGAGATGCTCCTTGCTCACAGTAAGGTGGTCCAAACCGAGCAGGACTTGGCAGCATCAGAGCACAGGAAGGCTGAGACCACTTTGTGGTTTGGAGTCATTCCATGCTGGATACCTCTAGCAAGGAGCATTAGTTTCAAATTAAAGTGTAGCCTTTTGCCTGGACAAAACCACCCTCAGGGCAGGACCCACAGGAAAGAGCTGGAGCCCCGGTTTTAGCACCTACTGCCTTAACGAGTCCAAGCTGGGATACAGCTGCAGCCTGTTGTTATTGCTGTGTTCCAGTACACTTAACACCTCCTAAACGTGGATAAATGGAAAACCACATACACTATTGCCTTCTGCAAGCGAAAAGTTCTGATGATTTTCATTCTCTTTTTAAACCTGCAGTAGATAAACTGTGCAGTCCAAAAGAAAACTGAGCAGTGCAAAACCACTCTCAATATTCACACATTCCTTTGCAGCATTTATTACAGCCCCTGGCACCCAACCTGCCCAGAAGCCTGGATGAATTGCAGCTGCACTTCTTGGGTGTGAGTATTATTTAGGATGCCGTGATGGCGGGTGAAAGAATATCATAGAATCCCAGACTGGTTTAGGTCAAAGGGAGCTTAAAGCTCTTCCAGTTCCAACCCCTGCCACGGGCAGGGACACCTTCCACTAGACCAGGTTGTTCCAAGCCCCTGTGTCCAACCTGGCCTTGAACACTGCCAGGGATGGGGCAGCCACAGCTTCTCTGGGCACCCTGTGCCAGTGCCTCAGCACCCTCACAGGCAAGATCTAAACCCCCTCAAATTTGAAGAAGGGAATAAACCATTTGATCACAGCCTGAACACTTTGTTCCAAAGCTTTGCCTTTCTGCTGACAATCCCACAGGTGACATAAAACCAGACAGCTTCGTGACCGCATCCGTCCATAGCTTCAAACACCAGCATCCCTTTTCCCATTTCTAAAGAACCCACCAGGTTATTTCACTACAGTTGTTTTAAAGTGATATTTGCTTTCATTTGTAACTGCACAAAGCTTATTGCCTGGAGATGCAGGGTAAAGCTTCTGGTGCTATGGGAAACTCAAGAGCACAGATTTCTTTCCCAGCACTGGGCTCTGGTGGTGATGAAACCCCAAGGCAGGGTTGCTGCATGTAGTATGCAACTTCTGGTCCAGCTCCAGGGCTGCAAGAGGGCACTGGCCAACTTCAACTCTTCCACTTCAGTTAGCAAAGCTAAGTGAGACCATGGAGGGCTGGCTCCAAACTCCCACATGCATCTATCCACCAGACGGGTGGAGGTACCTAATTCCTCACCACCTCCTGTGCAAAGTGCACTTCAAGAGCCTCACACTTGACATGGTGTTAGATAAATGCTGTAACAAAAGCAATAGCAAAACAGACCATGAAAAATCAGGGGACAAAGGAACAAAACATTCTGAAATGAAGCTCCATTCTGGCAGAAAGGAGCCTGAGGAGCTGTTCTGCTGTTTTAGGATCTAATCCATCACCTTTTTTTCTTGTTGGTCTTTTAAGTTTATGGGGTTTTGGTTGTGGTTTTTGTGGTGTGGGGTTTTTTTACAGGGCAATTTCATAAAAATAGATTTGGCACTTTTGATGTTACAGGGAGAGCCCCAGGGAAAAGCAGATAAAAGGCAATACTACAACCACTGGAAAGAAACTTTACAGCATTAACCAGTGAGGAGCACAGAAGAAACCACCAACGGGTGGGGAAGAGATGCAATAATCTTATTTTCACCTATTGCTCTTTTTATCAGTGCATAAAATCCCAATGTAAGGACACAGGTTACAGAGAAGAAAGTCAAAATGACCCATTTCAGAGCACTGATAGGACAGCAGAGATGTTTGCTGCAGCCTTCCTCATGCCAAATGAAGTGCCAGATGTTGCTCTGGCTTACACTGGTATCTGCTGCTTTCACTAGACTATGCATACTTACAAAAGCAAATGCAAAGACACCCAGACCTGAAGAACAAAAGCAACTTGTTCCGTAAGAGGAAAACCAACAAAATATTTCCCTTTGCATTCCTTGGGTCACATTTATCGACTTCAGTGCATTTTCACCTACTACCTCAAGAGAGGATTTTCTCCCTTTGCTTTCCAGCAGCAGCAATAACCTATTCAGCAGAAGGAGAGCAGAGGGGTTAATCTGAGAAAGCCCAACAGGAAAAGAGAAAGCCTGTGGAGTTTGGACACCTGAGGTCACTTTATGAGACAGGAATCTGTGTTCCCTGTCCCCTTTCCCATCACACAGCCATCCTTTGCTTGCCTGCGTTGTCAAAGACACACTGGGAAACAAATATACATTCATTTTCATTGGTCGAAATACAGCTTTTGGGAAAGAGATTCAGAGTATGGGAATAAAGGAAAACCATGCCCTTTGTGAAAGTGATGGATTTGATGTAAAACTCTGTGACTTAAACATTCAACTTGCTCTGTTTTAACAGGACTGCCAGGTTGAGGTTAGCTCAGCTGAAGAAAACGCCTTCTTGTTGCTTCATATATGGTGATGAACAATAACCTGACAGGAGAAACAAGCCCTGATTAAGAAAGGATTGCTTTTTGGAGCAAGCCAGTAATGAAGGATGAAGAAAATCGAAGACTTGCAACTTAAGAGATCTTAGCACAAACCCAGATGTCCTGGAATCAGTTTTTACACCCACAATAGGTGATCTCTGAATGATGTGCCTAACAGGGATGAATCCTGCAACCTGAGGAAGGCAGCTATTAAATTAACGAGGATATTCTCAATTCCTTCAAAACAGAACACGGTTTAGTCAGATCTTCAAAGCCAGAACAGAAATGTTACATGTCTTTCAGAAGCCATTTCTGCAGAGGTGATGCTGGTGAAGGTGATCCCACAAAAGCATGTGCTGTAGCTCAGAACCTCTGAAGAGCAGATCCTGACATTCACATTCACTTTCATTCTCACCTACCCAAGCAAGCTGCAAAGATTAGATTCACCCCTGTGCAGAGGTACAAGCACGAGGCTGATGCAGCACATACATCCCAGCGCATGTGCCTTCCTCATGGACACTCAGGTTTAGGGAGATGCTCAGCCTGAGTCTCTGCCTGTTCCATCTGGCAGCAGCTCATGTGGGCAGCTCTACCAGCAGCACTCATAGCCAAGGGAATGGACTTTTTTGCAGGCTCAAATCCCAGATGACAAGGGAGGGATGTAAACAGGAACCAGAGACACACTGGGTTTGTTAGCATGAGCACTAACCTGTACAGGAGGGTGTTTCTCTGGCCCGTTGATCCCAAACCTTAATTTTCCCTGTAAGAAATACGTTCTTATTTGACCTGTCCCAGAGTAGTTCCCCCTTGCATGCAAATGCTGCTGCTGGAGTGGAAACCAGCTTATTCAGCACTAAGTTCTTTACACAGGAGTGCTGAAAACTGTTGGGGTTTTATCCCCATGTGTGATAATTTGCAGCAAAGGGGCCTGTGTCTGTCTGAGGGACCATCTGACTGCCTCAGGCCTTGTGTTGGGCTGCCAGTGTGAAGGGCAGCAGCCTGTCTGCCAAAGGACACCCTGTAAAACATCCACATGGGGAGAAGAGATGCAGCACAGGGAGACAAGGAGTGGGGGGCTCAGGGGTTTGTCCTCCCGAAGTCCATCAGTGGTGGTTCCTCCTCTCCAGGGACGACACAGCCCCCACTGGCATTACAGAACTTGGAGAGCTGTGATGTGCCTTGTGTAGCATCACCTAGACCTGAACGGAGCACATCATAGCCACTCATCAAAAGTAATTATTCCAGGATGCCCGAGGCTGTAACACTGGATTTAAACACAGAACAGCAAGCTGGGTTAGAGCCTCTGTAACTTACTTTGTCATTTCCTTCAGCTCTTCTCTTTAAAAATGGATTTTTGTGCCCATGAGAGCTCCCAGCCTGCCTGCTCAGGAGCCTGACACTTGGCTACATTCAGATTAAGGCCAGTGAGGCTTCAGCACTGGCTTCCCTTCCCCAGCTCCTTTGGAAATCCACACTTGGGCAACCTCAGCGTGCTGGGATGAGTGGGAAATCCCTTCCCACGTTGCTGTTACCAGGACCACATCCAGCGGCAGCCCCATTCTGTGGCAGAACACGCATGGAAAGGCAGTGTGACACTGCCAGTGTCCAGAGGAGACAGAGACCCCAGCTCCACTCTCTCCAAACCCCATCAGACTCCAGTTCAGCTGGGCTGAACCCCAATTCTTTGCTTCTCACCATTTCCATGCTCTCTCCATCCCTCCCAAAGGCTGCCTGCGAGACAGAGAGGATGAGAAAGTCTTGGAAGTACTTAAAGCTCCGAAGAGACATTGCCTTTCTTCCATGGGGGATAGCTACGCCAGACAAAACAGCAACACCACCACAAAATCCTCCCCAGCCACAAAGCTTGTCCCTCTTCTCCCTCTCCTCTCTAGTCCCCAGACTACAGCTTCAGTCATTAGCTAGCGAGTGATTCCTGGCTGCAATCTGCAGCAGTGCTGATTTAGGCCTGCAGGCAGTTCTGTCACCTTTTAAATGGTCCTGGGGAGTGCTTACAATTGTTATGGGGTTTGGTGGGTTGTTTTTTTTTTAAACCTACAATTTCAGTTGATTTAATTATAGCTGGGATTTAATGTTTAAAAGCCATCAGCTTAATAAGTACCAGGGATCTGTATCCTTGTTATCAGCATCTTTAAAAGTGCTGAACAATGCCTGTGCCATTTAGAGGATGCAGAGAGGGAGCTGAGCCATAGCTCCATGCAGTTCCCTTCCTTTCCAGCCCCAGGGGCAGCCCCAGACTCTCCAGTCCATGTTACTTCAACTCAGGCTGGCTTCTACACCCCAGGAGGTGGCTCTGTGTGCCCTGAACACATCCATTTGCACCAACCTGCTTTTGCCTAAGAGCTCATCTCAATCTCCCCTCTGGCAGGTTAAAGCCATTCCCCCTTGTCCAGAGCCCCTCTTCTTTGTCAGCCACTTTAACTACTAGAAGGCTTCTCTAAGGTCTTGAACTACCATGTCTGACCACCTGTTACAAGGCATTTGGTTCTCACATCTCCCCTTTAGCTGCAGAGCCATTTTTCCTGGGGTCTGATTCTCATTTACACTGAAGTCACAAACGCACAACTCCTCCCTGACCAATCCTCCCCCCAAAACTTACACACACATGAGCATACAAACACTCTCACTTGCTGGTCGGAGGGTATTCCTCCTGGTTTCCCAAGGTGTGAATCACTGCACAAAGCACAAGTAGAACTGAGCTGAGCTTTTGAGTCTAGATAAAGCCCTGGTGCACTAACAGCTCTGCTGAGAATAACAAATTATCATCTTATCTCCATTGATGCTGCATTTTACTGCTTCTTAATATTTTTTCTGGGATGTCCATGGCCTTTTATCATCTCTCCTGCTCTTGATCACAGCTTTATGGCCTGCTCTTCCCTCCCCATGTATTTTTTCCCCCATGTCTTACTGGTCTCTATTTCTCTCTGATATTCCTCAAGGTTCAGTTGCTTTCTGCATTGTTATTTGCAATTTATCTGATTCCAAAACCTGACATTATTCTTTGCTCTACTCCACAGCTGCCTGGCTATTGTTAACCATGCGCAAGCACATTATTCTGCATTGACAAATGGTATTTATTTATTTAGCCGCCCTCCCAAGTTTAGAGCAGCATTCACTGAATTACGGATTTTGATGTCTGCAAATCATAACCCCATCACACAGATAAGACAGAATTCATTACTGCAAGCCCTGCCATTACGTGGAAGAATTTAGGTCAAACTGCTTTGTCCTTGGGCAGCATCCTTGGATATCAAATTCAGCATATCTTCCTTTATTCAAGTTCTCTCTGGACCCCAAAGCAGCAGTGACACCACTGACTTTATATTGGAAACCTTTAGACCCACCAGCTTGGTTTCTTAGGAGCAAAACTTTGGCATGCACAGAAGAGGAAAGCAGAGCACGCACAGCAGGTCACTGCCTGCCACCACCACTGGGGAAGGCAGCGAGGACAAAGGAGTCACAGCCAGAAAGGGACTTGCATGATCAACCAAGCCTTCGGGCACCTTCTTAATACAACTAACAATGGGAAAAAACCTCAGCAGCAAACCCAGAGCAAGAGTTGGTCTGATAACCAACTGGGATACAATTCCTTCCTGCCCTCTGCATTAGGGAAACATCCACTTAGTTCTTACAGCTTTGTCAGATGGAGCTTTTGCAACAGCCTCTACAAATTGCCAGCTAATAAAGTACTTTCTCTCTGTATTTTTCACCCATGCTTGTCTTTAAAATGTCTATTTAGTGAACCAGCAAGCACATACACTAGAGATACTATCAGAGCTTTCACCTCCTGATCTGCAGCTAGGAAGGCTGCAGCACGGAGGCGGTGAGTGAGTACAGGTCATGGATACAGTCACTGAGGACACAGTGGCACAGTGTTATCTGTGAACAGAAATGCTGTAGCTTTGCTTCCCCGGGCCTTCATTCCCTGCCACCAAGATCACAGATTCATAAAAGGATTAAAAAACGGGAACATAAGGGGTTGGAGTCGCTCTACCTCACTTCAAGCACTTAACTGAGGTTCCCAGGTTAGAAATCCAACGGCTAATAGCTGGTAGCAGTCAGCAGATAGACATCTCTGGAAGATCTCTGGCTGCAGATGGGGCTGAATTATCTTCTGGAAGTGTCTTGTTATTTCACTTTTAGACAATTCTGTTCCCAGTTCAGCTGCTTCAGGCAAATGCTTCTGACAAAGCAGGAAAATTCCATGGCAGGATTCTTAGGAGGGGACCCATCCCACAGCTTCTTATCCTTCCTCATAGGAATTCATATGAATGGTGCAGTCTCAAGGTCAGCAAATGCCCAGTACTGCTCCCAGGGATCAAGGATCTTGGGCCACCCACTTTATCCAGCTTCTCCTACCTCCTTACTACAAGACACAGACAAGGATCTTCTCCCACAGTCCATTCGTGCCCCGGATGCCTTCACTCTGTAGGGAGAGGCTGTCACTGAGCCTGTGCTGTATGATGGAACATGGTCCTGTCTGGAGTGCCTGTGTCCCAGTGCCCAAATCACGTATGACTTAATGGATGATAGCAGGAGTGGAATTGGGGGATTTCCTTTTATGCAGAGCTCCTAGATACTCATCAGCAACAATAGGCTTTATACATACAAAAGAGACAGAAAGGAATATCCGTAAAGGCAATGTTTCCTGATAAGCAACAAAGCAATATCCCTCCCTCTGGCATCCTTCAGACACAGAGCTAAGGCAAGTTTGGACAGAACCAGCTCCCATTGATCGACTGTATGATAGGTTTGCTGGATTATTGACAAAGTGCTCTGTAATCATTCTGCTGTAACAAGAAAGGCAACAAGACAGGCCTGAGGAACAGGGGACAGATCAGATGTTTGTCACGTATTAAAGACCCAATCTCCAGCATTGCACGCCCGATTAAAAGCAATAAAGGGAAGGTGCAGGCTCTGTGCTTGCCTGCTGCCAGCCTGCAGCTGCACAAGGCCCATGGCCATTCTCATCACGAAGATGTGATGGTGCCTTTGTTCTGCTGCTGGCTCCAGGAGCTCATGGGGAGAAGGAATTTGGTTTCCTGAGAAGCCCCACCATGGTGGGCCTGGTTTGAATGAGCACTGGTGTCCTGTTAGAAGGAAATGTTCCCACTATGATGGGACTCATAGTTAGGCAGACAAAAGCCATCTGCATTTCAAGATGACGAGAAGCTGTGTATCAGCACATCACTGAGCCTTAAGACTCAGCAGAGTTATTAGTTTAGGTTAGATGTGACAATACAGCCTTGAGATCAAAATGCCTGGAAAGAAAGCAGAGTAAGCTTGCATTTCCCTATAAAATGTTGTGTCAGTATATCCAGAATAGCCTGCTCATATTTAGAAACTGTGTAAGTTATGGAGGAGACATCCAAGAAGGGATCAGTATCACACCTCTGAAAGCAGCAAACAATTGACATCAGCTCTGCAACACCAGCAAAGGGTAAAGTGTTTGCTCACCACCAAAGGGCCATCGTTCCACATGCCTGAGAGCTTCTCCAAGCACACGGCATTAAGACAGGTCCCAGAGAAAGTCCATTAATGTGCAAGATATGCAATCATAATTTTACACAGACTAACAAAAAGCCATCAGATGGTAATAACTTCAACTTCCCGCTTGTGTTAGATTTGAACTGGTGACCTGCAGGAGAAAGGCATTATGGAACTCTTGGGCTACTCAGTCATATATTAATAACAGATTTGTCGCTTCATGTCCAGAGCTGTTGTATCTGGTACTGTTAAACAGCCAGGGAATTCTTTCAAAGAGAACCCTGCATTGCAGCGATGGAACAACCCCCTTAATGTAGATGTAAACGTCTTCTTTAGTTAGAATTCAAAGAATGACACGAATTCAGATCATCATCAAGTACTATCGAGCATCAGGCAAGGAAATAAAGGTGCAGGGCGGCTGCTTAGTAAAGGAAGTGGCAAGAATTTGGTGGTAGTGCTGCAGTTGCCTCGGGCTATATGACAGCTTTTACTAGTTATGACCTTCCAAAGGGAAATCTGAAGACTAGAGACCTTATTTGCAACAGCAACATCAAGCAGGGAGGTCTTGCTCTTTCTGTACACTTCCTATACACTGCCCCATCCTGGATTCACTAAGACGGGCCCATGTTATGCTACATGTCACACAAAAAGTGAGTAGGGAAAGAGTACCACTTATTTAAAGCAGCTAAAGACCTGGCTTAAAAATTAAGCAGTATGACTAGCAATTAGAAATCCTCTCTATCTTTCTATAGTCATTCCAGTAAGCCATGTTTGTCATTGTTTACAAAGGTAAGTTGAGCTGGCTCTGAAACTGCTGGGTAACACCATTCTGCAACCCACATCCAGATTTGTTGCTGAGCAATGCAAAATAAGAGCAAGCAGATACATGAATTTGAGCAATTCCTTACAGAACCACTTACAAGACACTTTTTTAATGCACAGAACCTGGGAATGAATTGGAATATCTTTCCTAGAGGACAGTGTGTGGGGTTTATATAGCATCCTGCTTCCAAGCTTTCAGAGGCAATCCATTCAGTGACCTTCAGTGTTGGGAACAGGCAAGTTTCTGGGTAGGTCCTGATGGCTCAGGATGGGTGCTTGTATCCAGAAGGGGAGGGGAACAGGACATGTAAGGCTGCATGAGGGATAAGGAATCAATCACCCTGTGAACAGGACGGAGTGACACAGGGACAGCCCGAGGGGGACTGCAAAACCACTGATGACTCCCAAGATCTACACAAGCATTTTATGTACTCCAGTTTTCAGAAGCAAGTGGCTTGTCACTAATTTGCATTTCTTATGACAGTAGAAAATGTACTTAAAGCAAAGCCAAGCCAACAGATACAGCCTCTTCCTTGGTTATGAACAATTTCACTTTACTGCTTCATGCGTATAAATTCAGAGCAGAGCGAGACCTGCCCTGGAAGGGGAAGAGCAGTCTTTGCAAAGCCTCAGAAGCAAGCTAATTGGTCTCTAACCTAAATCATAAAAAGACCTGTAATTATACAGCTCAGAATTAACACAGAGGGCTTCTAAAAAAGTCACTTTTTAAAGTTAATTTATACTATTATAAGACCTGTCGCTTCTGAGTAATAAACCCAGAGATGCCGCGTTAAGCTTCATGTTATCCTGTTTGCTCAGATGGTGCTTATGGCAGCTGTATCCAGCAGCAAAGCAGTTTTCAATTTATTTTTATTGCTCCTCTCTAAAAGCATTCCATTACAGGAATATTACACTGGATGAAGTTTCTAACCACCATCGGCACTTTATTTGCTTGTTTTGCTGGAATGGAATAAACAGTTATTCGCAGTAACTGTTATTACAACTTCATGCGTGCAACGTTGCATTTAAGGGTCAATGTCTGCTTGCTCAGGGCATCTCACATTCCTTCCCCAAGGGGTTTAACCTCTGCTGCAAGAAACAAAGTGGGCTGAAACTTTACTTTTGGCTTTACCAGGTTGTACATGGGGGTGCTTTCGAGAAGCTGGATTATGAGATGAGATTCCTTAGCTAGGAAGACCTCACCACCCTCACAAGGAAGAGCTTCTGCCTAAGATCTCAGCTCAATCTCCCCTCTGGCAGGTTAAAGCCATTCCCCCTTGTCCTCTCTCTTTGTCAAAAGCCCCTCTTCAGCTTTCTTGTTGATCCCTTCACATATTGGAAGGCTGCTCCAAGATCTCCCCAGATAATTGTGGTGCCATTCCACCAAGCAGCACTTTCAGACCTGTCTCATGGTCTTGCTTCTAAGGTAAGGGATGTGTGGTTGCAAATAAACCCACAGAGTTTAACTGATGATTTTAGAACATCTGAGCCCTAAATACATCTGCAAACTTGGACAGAAGTTATTACAAACCTGTATTTCTAACCCAATTTACAAGATGTCACTGCAATACCTAACCTGGTCAAGTACAATATATTCAACTATTAAACTTAGAGCCAAAGAAAATATATAAAAGACTGGGTTTTTTTAATGCCCACACTGGGATTATTTTTCCAAGTGATTACATGAAGCACAGAACCAGAGCCAGCAAAGTGCCCTGTCCAAACTGGAACCTTATACTAAGAGTAATTTCTATCCAATAAGAGAATTAGAAATACAGCCAGGTCCTCCTTTCCAAGTCTTTAAATTCCTCCATGGATTAATCTTTTCCCTGTGGTGTTGGACTCAACAATTTGCTATTTTATTGCTTCTAGGGTCAGAAATACACTCACTATATTATCAACTCACGGAAAAAACTGGAAGAAAAGATTTGTGTCTTCTCTGGACAGTAAAGCCAACAAATCTCTTCCACTGCTTGGTTAGAAAATACAATTAAGTGGACTGTAGTGGACTCCCTTGAAAGAAAATTGTCTGGATTGAGTTGTGAATAACCTAAAAGCTGAACGTGTAAAAATCAATCCTTCCCAGTCCTTTGGGATACAACTCTTTGGGAAAAAGTTTGCTCTGGTTTTCCTGTACTCTCTGCGTAATTCTTAAAGCAATCAATATAAATCCCCCAAATGAAACATTGAAGCTATCAAAGCCTGCAACATCTTGCAGATGAGGAAGGTCTGCACAGGTTTTCTAGGCTGACTGTCAGATCTAATCCTCAGAGTCCTCAGCCTGACAAATAGTAGCTGTGATACAGATTACTTAAGGTGGGTTTAGCTTGTGCTCTGCCCTGAGCCATCCTGACCATGATCTATGGGCTCTCTGAGGGTGTGGGACTTTCATGGCAAAGGCAATGGACTGGTGCCTCTGCACCACCCCTGCCTGCAGCAGCACCCTGGGAGTGATGCTCTGTGGGATGCAGGGGGCTGTGGGTGCCCCTCGCTCGGAGCTGCAGACACCCCTAAGGGTGGTTTGGGTGGGGGGACTCTGGGAGCACCCCCAGTTTTGGCTGCTGACAGGTTAGATACCAGGAATGGGGGGGTTGGCAAGCCTCCTACAGGTAAAGGATAGAAAGCTAGGAAAGAAATGATCTAGTGGATTCTGGCCAGCACATCCCAGCATGCAGTGAGGACAAGAATTCCAACCCCAGCAGGCATCCTGATGTCAGTGATGCCAAAACTGCACTCCTGTATTTCCTCTTCTCTTCTACTTGCAAGCACCCAGCACAACCAGCATCAGGATCCAGCCTCTTATACTGCAAATAATAAATACAGATAATGATGATAATGTCAAGAATCCTTTCCTCAGGCTCTCACCTTCAGAAGTGGCAGACCCAGTAATCTCTCTATTATGAGCCTGGACCTTTCATATTCAGGCTGCACTTAAGGCTGTGCTGCTTCAGCCACATCACATTTTATGAATCATCAGTTAAATATATGTAAAAATCAATTACCCTCTATCAGTGTGCCCTGCATCTTAACTGATGCCATCTTTCATCTTCCTAATGATGCAGAAGATCTGGAAATAATTAAAAATCACTCTTGAAGGCCCAACCTTGTCTTTCTTTTTCCTTTTATGAAAGTGGAATCTCATCTTCCACTAAGATCTGACATTCTGAACCAGGGGAACAGTGGTTTAATAACGGGATTACTGCCACAGGAAACCAAGTCTTGCAATTCCAAGAAGCAATGCAGCAGCTCACCCAGGCACAGCTACTCATGAAGTACTCAGTTAACTTGCATGGACAGAGCTCGTGCAGAAACACAAAAACCCTCTTGCAGGCTGTGAGGCATATTTAAAACCAGTACAGTATAAAGAAGAAACTTTAAAGGAGACAAAGGTGAACCAGGCTGTTATGGGTACAGATGGATGTCCCTCCCTTTACTTCCCAGCTTGGCTGAAGCTTAAACCAGACTATTTTCACATTATTTCATTTCACTGTCAATAATACCTCATTTCTAATCAATGAAACGACTGCTGTAGAAGATGCAGCCCTTGTTTTGCACAATTCAGATGAAACTGAGTCAAAACTGGCCCTGGAGTCTATATGAGAATAGCAACACACTGCAGTTAAATCACACACCAGTAATGGGGTCTGCAAATCTAGTGCCAAATCTCCTTTTATATCTGATACATTTCCCCCTTCTCCCACGGTTTCAGTGAGTTTACATTGATCCAAGAGCAAAATGCGTGTTATATTCAGATCTGGCCAAGCATTTCTTGAGTTTCTGGGTTACATCATGGTGCTGTTACCAGCTAGACAGGACTGAAGACCAAAAGACTGAACCGAATGGCTTCCCAAGCCTATTTTCCTATTGCTTGGATAATAAATAAAGTCATGAAGAAGAAAGGACACATACAAATGGCTGGTATCAACGAGCTGCTCTTTAATGCCAGCCAATAATGTCATGGTCCTCAGTCTTCCTAAATTTAAATGATTAGCACTGACCAAGCTCTGCTCTCTCTTGATGCATCACTTACCCTCGTAATCAGAAAATCTATCCCGTTCTTGCTCTTAGATTGATGATGTCACATTAAACTGGGGTTTTTCCAGCAGACAGAGCAATCATCTTGGAGGGCGCCCATCCAAAGCTGCCACGTGCCCATCACGAGCCTGATTGATACCACGGATTCTATTGGTAAGGGAGCAGTGCATCTCAGAGCCTACTATATTTAGGCCACATTAAGATGTCTCAAATGGGTGTTTTTTTCCAAAGAATTATTTCACTCATCTCTTTCATGTCATAACTTATTGCAGATAGATTATTTTTTTTAATTTAAATAAAAGCAATGAAAAAAATCATTGATTTTTCTCTCTTGGAAGAAAGTCTTTGCATGGCAGCTGTAGCTCTGCTATGGCTGCAGAGGCCTCCTCCTTCCCATACAGGAGGATGTCATCTGGCCCACGGACCTGGCTGTGTCATCCCAGTACATCCTATAGTTTATTTTGTACAGCCTCTTTGATGGTTATTCCTTTAGTTTCGTAGCACTGGTACTGGCTGGATTTGATACTTTTCAACAGTTTCATGTTCATTTTTCCCCATTTCGGTTGGTAAATGCAGCTGCTGCACCAGTTTCCCTTCCTTCTTACATACTAAGAGTGTATTTTACCATATGCCTTTTAGTAATTTACACTTTCCTGCCAAAAGATACAAATTGACTCAATTCTTTAACTTCTTTGTCTTTCTAAAGTGATGTTTGAATTGTGAGCTACTGGAATCCTCATTAAATTTGCTTTTCACTTTGTAGCAGGTTATTAAGGGACTGTTTGTGAAGCCTCTGAAATATCCATCCCTGGAGGTCTTTAAGTATTGGTTAGATAAAGATTAGTCAGGAGTGTTTACTGGGATTTGGTCCTGCTTGGGATGAGCAGGCAGCTCTCTGAGGGCTCCCTCCAGCCCTGTTTCTGCTTTGGGGTGAATATCCCACTCCATGCGGCAGGAGCCAGCCAGGGGGTTTTACTGTCTGACTGTCACTCGGAAGGGACAGATTGCCAGCAGGGGGTTGAAACTGGATGAGCTTTAAGGTCCCTTCCAGTCCAAACCAATCTGTGATTCTATGATCACCCTCTTCAACACAGAGCACAAGTTCTTCCTGTTCAGTTGAAAGGGAGATACATCAGCAAACACCCTCCTTGCTGTTTGTTTGACCATCAAACATTATTTTGGACGTGCAGCTTAGGTTTGCTTCAGAAGAGAAATATTTAATCTTGGTACCAGGTATAAAAGCCTGGAAACTTCTTGAGGTGGCAACAGGGGAAACAGCCACTTGCACAAATGAGCCCCTCCAGTGTAACTGCTTCCAGAGAGGTTTCCAGCCTCTGCTCACAACCAGGATCAATCACTTACCCAGGAGGAACCTGAGAGGTTCTATTCCCAAACACAGAACTCTGGCTGGGGCAGTTCTAATAGCAGGTATTTGCTCTGCAGTAGAAGTAGTTAAACTGCACGGAGTTCTGTTCCCTCCTTCAGTATAAGCCTGATTCTCTTTCATTTTGGCTTAAATCTGGAGAGCACTTGGAGCAGATTGCTTTTGACAGGATACATTTCCACAGAACAGCTCCCGACAGAAACACGCTGCTACAATGCCCTCTCACTCACTGAATCCCAAGTAACTACAGCACAGCTTTATCTTCAGTGTTACTTGGAAT
>JANHGB010019856.1:38230-49101 GCA_026283785.1 Coracopsis vasa
GGGTGCCCAGAGAAGCTGTGGCTGCCCCATCCCTGGCAGTGTTCAAGGCCAGGTTGGACACAGGGGCTTGGAGCAAGGTGCTCTGGAGGAAGGTGTCCCTGCTCACTGCAGGAAGGTTGGACTCGATGACTGTCAAAGTCCCTTCCAACCCAAACCATTCTATGACTCTATGATTCTAATCAAAACACTTCTGCAACTCTGTTCCTTCCCCAACATACATTACTTAGTACAACTGTACTCCAACACACGCTGTAATGCCCTGGGGATGCTCAGCAGCATGCTCATTATCTTCCAGCCACTATGCAGAAACAGGAGAATGAAAAATCCTTCTCATGGTCACTAAATCCAGCCCTTCACTTAGGCAGGTGATTGCACATAAAAGTGCAATGCTCTGCTTTAAAAGCAGTTCCACTTTCAGCCTGTGTCATCACCTCTGTGAGACCTTTCCAGAGGTTCCTGGATCTCACAGCTCTGACACCAGAAACGTTCTTCTAACCTCTATTCTTTCCCACATGAATTTATTCATCCACCTCATGTTCTTCTGTGCCTTCAGCCTGTCCCTGGGCTATACCCTACTGCACGTCTTGGCCTTCATATGGCTCATTTGAATAAGCAACCCTGCATTTCTTCTCTGAACACAAATACTCCCTTCTCCAGCTCTCCCAACCATCCCTCTGCACCTCATTTGCTCCTCTGGACCATGGGTGACCTGAGAAGCGTTTCAGGCTTTGACAAGGATGCTGTAGCAGCATCAAACCCACCCTAATTCTCCTGCACACCATAACATGGTGAGGAATGGAAGTAGTTCATTATACAGCTCTCAGTCACAGAGCTGAAAGGATTTTGGGGTAATTTAGCTCATCCCTTAGCCCCAAGCAGGGACCTTTCTCCTCCTCTGCCCTTTCCAGCTAACAAACCCTGAGCGCGCAGTAGAAACTCTCATTATAAGTCCCTATGGGCACGATCTTTCTCTTCCCATGTGATTTCTACTTCATTCCTCAAGGGCAGACGTCTTCCTCCTCTCTGCTCTCCTGATCCCAATCTAAACCATGAGAAGCTTCTATGCAGGTGCCACTGGCGCTGGAAAAACCCCCAACCAGGCAGCCAAGTGCCATCCTCCAGCAAAAGACAGAGACGGTGGCCACACCAATACCTAAAATCCAGTGTTATTTCATGGGGATGAGTCTGACCCTCAGGCTGCAGTGATTTTTCAATCCATCTGATATTCCATGGATAGTTGAGGGCAGAGGATGTACCTCTGAGCATCCTTCCTTCCCCTGTCAGAGAAGCTGAGCATTAGTAACACATTGTTCAGATCTCTCTGTATGGGGTTCTCTGTTTCTATTTCCCATGCATAGCAAGGAGGTATTCTCCCTATAACCATGCATCCAAAATCAGGCAGTTACAAGCTGATTTGGGAGGAATTAAGCACAAGATCATCTTCCTGCAGCTCCTCTTGACGTTAAATCTCAAAGGGGAAAAAGTGGTCCATTGTCCATCAATACCAGTCGCTTTAGTGACACAAGCTGCAGTTCAGAGCAGCAAAACCCCAGCATAAAGAATCAACTCCTGCCAATTTGGTTTTGACAGCACCAGTTCAGGCACCTGCTTTTTGAACTGTGACTCATTCTGCATCTCATCTCCAAAGCGTGCGCTCGCCAGGCCAAGAGACAAAGCGCAGCCTGATGAAATGACTCACATGCAGAGTGACGGGAATGATGAATTGGATGCAAGCAAGAGGTCAGCCCAGAGTGAAGGGCACACTGTGAGAGCTCTGCGAGACACAAAGGGACCCAGTGGTGCAGCCTGGGGACTGAATTCTGTAGACAGGGAGGAAAACACGTGGGTAATTCAATCAGCAACTGAATGGTGACCACACTGAGCTATGTGGCACAGTGGGGGCAAGGTTGGACGAGGCTTGGAGCAAGCTGCTCTAGTGGAAGGTGTCCCTGCCCATGGCATTGGGTTGGAACTGGATGAGCTTTCAGGGCCCTTCCAACACAAACCAGTCTGGGATTGCAGATCTCACTCACAGCTGGCCTTGCTCTAAGCCTGCTTGTGTCTTTACCTGACCTATGGAGATGCTACCATGGCACAAAGCAGCTAAGGAGAAGCTGGCTGGCTACATCAAGTTGACATTTTCATGGGGAGGCCTAAGAAGAGCTTAGGCCGCCTTTCCTTCCCCACCTCTGCAGTGTGCCTGCCTCTTGCGTGGCTTCTGACTGCTCTTGTTGAAAGAGATCCAGGCTGCTATTCTGCAAGAAGGTTTGGGATTGGACTTGGGAACCAGGATCAGGTCATTATAAACGCTTGTGCTTCAGTCGGACAGGTGGCTTTTAATGGCTCACTTAAGGAAAAAGATAAAATAAAGTGGATTTCCAAACTTTGGAAGACCTTTCATGAGATGGTTAAAACCAACCTTGCCAGAGACTTCTATTTAGTGTGTTTTGATAAACCCATTGTTGAATTATAGAAGCAATTCCTTTTTATTGAAGGCTTAATGGCACAATAAAGTAGACATTATTCAAATCTATGCAAATAAGGTGCATCCCTCAGACACTTGGCACACAATGACTGCTTTGAGCGGTGCCTGAACAGCAGAGTCCCACACTGGGATTGGGGCACAGAGACAAGAGCAGAGCCCAGCTGCTGGAGCCATGGACAAAGAGCACAGTTAATGGGATAAGAGGATCTTGGCTTCAGTGGATTGGGTCAATCTGTATGAGCCAAACTGCCATCCAAGAGCCCATCGGAAAGGAGCCATGCCCTTCATAAAACACAGAGCACGCCTGCACCCGGCCAACTGCACAGCAGCAGCAAGAAATGTGGAGCCAGATCATCTCCCTGCTGGCTGCAGCCAGGATGGAGATCAGTGAAGGGGATGCTGCACTGCTCTGGTTGCATCTGTGCTATGAAAAGAGAACTACAGCTGGTCTGAGGTACCTCCCCTAAAGGTTCTTTTTGTTCTCATAGAAGTATTGTGAGTGTGCTGGAGTGACAATTTAACGCAGCCCATCATAGAATCCCAGACCGCTTTGGGTTGGAAGGGACCTTAAAGCTCATCCAGCTCCAACCCCTGCCATGGGCAGGGACACCTTCCACTAGAGCAGGCTGCTCCTAGCCCCTGTGTCCAACCTGGCCTTGAACACTGCCGTGTCTTAGGATGATGCTTGTCTTAAGGAAGATAAAATCCATCTGGCCCCCAATGAGGTTTGGACTTTGTGAGGACCTGATGCTCTTTTCAAATGTGGGATGAAGGAGGAGGCTTGGGTTTGCTGAACACTCGACCCACAACATTCAGGGCTGGATTAGGCTGGATGCAAAATGACGCCAATGGAAGCTAATGGGAGCTTTGTGGGGGGTGGTGTGTGCAACGTGCCTCACTGTACTTCCCAATGCAGGTCAGTGGATGAGGAGCAGTGCCGAATAGGGATGCCTGAAAGGAATTTACTTCAAGCCTTTACATCAAGCCAGGACAGGATTCCCTCCTCTTACATATCTGCTTTACTTTAAGCAGTGAGATGTAAGCTTGAATCAAAAACACTCAGCTGAAACCCTGTGGCCTGTGCTAGGCAGGGAAGGCTAATTGCTGGTAATGATCCCTTCAGAGGTGGCAATCTGAGAGCAGGTAGCTATCAATCTCTTCCCTAATGGAAAGGTGTGCATGCCATTCAAACCCCCTTTGTGCTGGCCACTTGCCTCTGTCTGAGTGGTTATGCTATACTAATCACTGCAGTAAATACAAACCCTGGGTGATAATTTCCAGTAACACATAAAGGTGTTTAGGGAAAATGAGCACTCTGCTCCCCACACCAGAAACTAGTTTTTGTCTTGTTGAAGACTAGAGGGTTTTACAGAACTCACTTCACTTTCTAAGCTATAAAGGAAACCCCCATATCCCTCCTGCTGCTGAGTTAAACAGTGTTATTCAAATTATGCAGGGGGAAAAATGTCATAACATAACGAGAATCAAATGCTGGCTTCAGGCACCTTCGTATCTGAGGACTTTAAAACACAGCAATGGCAACGTAACAGTTCAATCTTTTATCTGCCAGGAGAAAATGGTCATTTAAATAAACATTAACTAAGCTGGGGAGCTTTGATGTCGCGTTGGCAATTTGTTCCTGACAGACAAGATTCTTAAAGTCTTATTCTGTGTTCCTGCCTGTGGCAGGGGGTTGGAACTGGATGATCTTAAGGTCCTTTCCAACCCAAACCATTCCATGATTCTATGATTAAAGCTGCTGGACAGAGACAATCAGGTAAAGAATTCAACTGCCTCATTTGGCTGATGTTCATATGTAGGGCATTAATCTTAACCTGTTTTCATCTGCTTTGGCAAAGTGCAATGCAGAAAAAAGGTGAATTATGTTTCCTGTTATGTATTTCCCAGCCCTCTGCCATTCAGGAGCATAGCGTGGGAGCCCCTGCACTGCAGAAGTCACCACTGAATCAGCAACAGGAAGTACCACGCTCAGGCTCAGCCTCTTGCCATCAGGGGGAGGGTGCCTGTGCCCCCATGTCAGTGTTCCTGGTGGTGTTGGAGCTCCTGAGATGAAGTGGGGCAGTCCCAGAAGACCAGAGCCTGAAACCCAACCACAGCACATCTCACATCCAATGGAGCATCCACACACAGAACTCCTCCTTTCTGTCTCTGAAATCAGGAATGGCAAGCAAAGGTAGGCACCAAAACCATGGGAAAGACAGTAGGACTGAAAGGCACTGAATTCTTCAAACCAAAGAACAGTCGAGATCTGTAAGCAGCCACACAAGGGAGCACAGAAATTATTAATATCACTAAGTTGATTTGCAGCAGCTACTTGAAGTCTAACCACAGGCAGGGAAGCCACTGAGTCAGCTCTGCACAGCACAGAATCCAAAGGGAACCTCAAACATCTTACTCAAATATCACAGAGAAAGGCTTTCCATGGTACTTTGAGTGTTTAAGAGAACTGCTTGGAGGCTACTAAGGGTTGAGCTTTACTAACAAACCTGAGTACAGAACCTCCAGCCACAACGCATGCAGCTATCTCTGAAATCAAGTCCTGAATTTGAGAGAATACAAATAGGGAAAGAACAAAAGGATCCTTTGATGTATTCAACCACATGATGTTTAGCAAAAAATGCAAATGTTCTCTCATGCTAGAGAACACTTATCAATATTAAGGCATACACGGAGGAGAAGAAAGAGGGAAGAACAAAATACAACACTTAACAAGAAGGTAATTTAGCCTGTTGGCAAGCGCTTTAAGTCTGGTTCATGAAAAATTACTTGCACAATTGTTTTGCAGGGTTTCTGGGCTTTTATGCATAAATCATAGTATTGATTCAATGCAAGTATCATACCTATTCAGGTGTACAACTGCATGTGGGCACAGCTAAAGCAAGAAAGGATTTAAGCATGGAAATTGGAGAGGGAAAAACCATCCCCCCTGGTGCTCCGACAAGCTCAGCTACAATTGTCAGACAACTGCAGCCGTGTCAGGACAACATCCACGCAGGAGATAACTGCCAAGCTGCAGTGGGTTTATCCACCCATTTTCTTTCCCCTTTGAGACTGCACTTTCTTTTTTGATAGAGGAAAGAAAAAATAGAAGGCACTGGAAGCCCAAGGATGGCCAAGTGAAAGAGAAATAAAATCAATTGTGTGATACAAACTACACCGAATGTTGCAGTCAGGGTGAGGAAAGGGAAGAAAGTGTCAGGAATAACCTGTGAGGGCTGATTTCATGGTAGCATATTGGCTAGTCACATTTCTGATTCTTAAAATAGAGGGAAAGGCTCCTGTGGCATTGCCATCTGCAGGAGAGACAGGCACAGAGGAGGGTTAGCAAGGATGCTGTGCCAGGCAAAAAGCCCTGGAAACGAAAATGGGCACAAAGAATCCCTCTCACTTGCACGGATATGCAGGAATTTAATCACTTCCTCTCCCAGTTCATCCCTCAGTATTTTCTGCATGAGAACATTATGTTCTGCATTCAAAGACATTAAGGTGCCTACAGCCTGGCAAACTCTCCTCCTTGCCCCTTTCTCCAGTAAC
The DNA here is from genome assembly GCA_026283785.1 of Coracopsis vasa. Classification (NCBI taxonomy): domain Eukaryota; kingdom Metazoa; phylum Chordata; class Aves; order Psittaciformes; family Psittacidae; genus Coracopsis; species Coracopsis vasa. The sequence continues at coordinate 44,271 of JANHGB010019856.1, forward strand.
CTGGAGATATAAAACAAAGGCCTGAACAAGTTCAAGATAAACAACCTATATGCACTTTAAAGTCAAGAGTTTCACTCTGCTTGTACCATGGGGAAACGCAGATGACACAGCACTAATCGCTCTTTCTAATGAAAACCCAAACCATTCTATGATTCTAATTTGCATTCCACTCATCTTGCTGTTATTTACTACCATTATTTACTCATGATAACAATAATAATGAAGACAATGTGGTCACACCAAGAAGCCACATTTGTGGCTCTCCCCAGCATGGTACCAGGTCTGCAGCCTGAGCAGCTTCCACATTATCATTCATTAAAAGAAGTTATGAAAAATCTCACACAATTGTCTGACAGACACAGGAAATTATTCCCATGCCTACTTATTCCTATTCCAGCCTATTTTTTTCCATTGTCTTCCCCTTCACCAGCCATAAAACTCAAGGAAACGTCTACAAGTCCTTTTAAAGCCGCAGCAGTGAGTGTGTTCCCATCCAGCCCCAGCCTGGATTCCTTCTCTCCAAACCCACCTTTGGCTGTTGCAGCTGTAGATCTCTATCAGGAGCTCAGAAGCTACTGGAGAGCAGCCCCATGGGAAAAGGTCAGGTTTTATGCAAGAAGGTTTAAACCCATAATCAAGCTTTTGTTCTAAATGTCTCTTGCCCTAAAATCTTAATAAATAGTAATGAAATGTTCAGGCTACCCTGATTTACTTTGACCAATCTGCTTCTTCCCAGTCTAAATAAAAGAAGTGGGGTAGAGGAAGGAAATTATTTGTATTATTATTATAATGAAAAATAACCATCTGTGTCAGTGTCTAAAATCAAATGAATGCTTTTCTTCTTGTTCCAAAGTTACAATGCAATTAAGTTTTATTCCAATACTTAGCCACATTTACTCCACTTCTCCAGTGGTTGAGAATTCAAGCCCTAAGCAGTGCTCCTAATTGGCCTTGATGAGCCAGGAAGGGATATGAGGTTGAAACAGCCTGTGGTTCAGTGCTAACATCAAACTTCCATCTTACCTGTTATAAAGCTATGCATTTATTTAGCCCTTCAGATGAAACATTCATTCATTACCACCACCCTTACTGTAGGTATTACTATCCTTATCTGACAAATGTTCAGACCCAGAGCACCTGACCAAGACAGTGCACAAAGCCAGAGCTGGGTGCAGAGCATGTGGTGCAGCCCCATCCCTTCCTCCTGGGGAAAGACCTACAGGTCACCAGTTCTTTCTTAGCAAACACATTATTGTTCACTCTGTTCAGTATCTGCTGCTTTGATCAGTCTCATATTAAATTACTCAAGATTGACAGAACTGTCTCCGTTTCCCCTGGGAGGCTCTTTGACAAGCTATTGGGCTTTAGTGTGAGATCTTTCTCCTTTATATTCACTCCTTTTTTCCCCATCCCTATTGTATTATCCAATTACACATGGCTGTATCTCCTGGCAAAGTGCTCCTTCCCTCCTGATCCTCACACTGGTTGGGTGCCTGAAGATGGATGGTGCAGAGCAGGACATCTTCACCCGCTGGCATCACAGGACCAGCCTTAATCTGAGTTAATCAAATGATGACAGCCCCCCTGAAAAGAGAAGTAATTACACAATATAGATTGTATGTATCTCTTAGGAGATGAGGACTTGGATTTGATTACCTAAATTCTCCTTAATGCTTTATGATGAAGTTAAGGATGAATATTGCTTTGAAAGCAATTCAGCCAGAAGTTCCCCTTAGAAAGAAAGGCCTGAAACATGATAAAAATGACCAAAGTCAGCAAGAAGAAATTGCCAGCCTAAGGTTTCTGTTCAGTTGTCCAAGACAGAATCAGAGAAACTGATTTAAGGTAGCTGGGAAGTGAAGTAATATCCCACCAAGTTAAAAACAAGCTGAACTGGCCAGAATCAGGTGGCAGAAAAATAAGTAAATAAAAATCAATCTCACATTGTCTGGAAGTATTTTGGTTTGTTTTCATGCTTGACCTTAGCCAGCAAAAGGGAGAAATCAAACACTGGAATAAGTGACATCTTTGATGACCATCTCAGCTGGTACCCACAGGGAGAATAAAATAACCCACAGCTGGGTCTGATGGCTGCTGTTCCACAGCCCCTGAACTCCAATCAAGCACATGCTCACTCCTGGGATCTTCTGGGGAAAAGGAAGTTTTCCCTCAGCATTTTCTGGCTTCCAGACGGACTGAAGATCTCTCCAGGAGACCCTTTCCACTGGCCTTCACCTTTGAAGCAGATTCCCACCAGTCGCTGAGCCTGAGACACCCCCCACCACCCTGAGCTGCATCATGATTCCCATGCTCCTGCAACAGAGGGATTTTTCAGGCATTGATTTGATCCCAGTTCCAGCCCCCAGCAGAACAGGCTCATGGTGCCAAGGTCCTGCTGCTGAGCAGCCCCTGTCATGGAAAGGCCCATTCAGACTGGAGGTCATCACTAATAACAGAGGAGAGCTGCCCTCCCCTCCTCCCCGTTACATCTTTGGCAGGCAGCTAGAAAGAAAGAGGTATATTTGGATCCTGTTTAAATATTGATCACAGCATATTTTTGCTAAAACCAAAGTCTATCGATTCGCCTGCGAGTCTGCAGCCTCAGTACTTTGCTGGATGTTTTCCTGGAGACGAGAGAAGGCTCCTTGAGTTCTGATGTTAGTAAGAGCAGCACAGGAGGCGTCCCTGATGTTCAAACCGCAACTTCAGAGAGAACGTTTCTCACTGGCAGCAGCCTCTGGACACTCAGTGCTTCTTAATATTTCCCCATCAGCTGTGCTGATGTGCCTTTAACAGAAAGGCTTTGGAAAGGAGTTAACTGCAGCTCCTGCAGCCTGCTCTGGAGCTTCTTTCTGTTGTGATTTCAGCCATTTTAGAGCCACACAGGAAAAGCAGCATCGATGCTGGCATCAGGGGACTCTGGTCCCTGTGTCCTGCATGCAGCCCCTCTCCAGTACTCTACTTAAGCACATCATTACCTCAAAGTGTGTGAATTCTGCCTTTGGCATCAGTAGGGAGATATCTGCTGCCCTGAAGCTGAGCAAGTACTGAAGGGCTGGGGTAGTGCATGGGCACACTGCAGTGGGGATGAGATTCCTGAGCATGAGGAGAGCCTGTTCTACACGCTGTGGAAATCACAAGAGGGAGGGCAGAAGATAAAAGCAAACCCCACCAGGTGTATATACACACATCTACCTACGCTTTTCCATTCCCCACTGGCAACAAAGAAAGAAAAAAATCAGGTATCCTGAATGGCTACCTGGCCTAATCTGAAGACACAACAAGGCTCTGCTGATATTCAGACTGTTATCAGGCAGCAGCCTGTTCCCTTTCAGATGGAGTGTGCTATTTTGCTATCAAGAATGTTGAATACACGGTGTTTCAGAGAAAAACAAGCCCCCTGCATGCATCCCTCTATTGTACGTGACAACTCAGACCACACTCTGCAAAGGGTAGAATAAATCCTCCCTGTCCCATGGCAGCGTTTGGGCTACCATGAAGCATAAGACTTGTTTAATCTGATTATTTAAGGGACAAATCTCTCTCCTGCACATCTGTGGCTGCAGAGGATCTCAAGGGAAAAGCCAAATTCAATTATGCCCTCGACAGTATTATACGTGGGAGTGCAACCTGCAGTTACAGCACGAGCGCAGGTCTGAGGCTTCACTCCTGACACTGATTCACTGTTCTTAAAGCATTTACAGTCTCCATTTCCCATTTGCCAAGTGGCAAAAGAGGAATCAAATCAACTTCTCTGGGAAATCCTGGGGATGTGCCTTTGGTGAATGACACTGTTACAGACAAAAGTATTTCTGGGGGTATTTGAAGAGAAATGTCAGTGATTTGGAAGTTTCTGTGTTTGTGATGCCGCATTTCCTTCCCCATTTGCAGGAGAAACTAAATTGCAAGGACAATCACATCCAATCCTCTTACCAATCCTAGGACAGGGTATTAAGTTTTTGAAGAGAGAAATTGAGCCAAGACCTCCCCTTTTTCATCAAATCCTATTTCTTTTGGTTTTCCTCCTAAAATAACTATGTAATAGAAGTGAAATCTGTGATGATATTTTAGCAATAGTTGCCACTCTGCACAAAGTATCTTTTTATGCAGAATTTTACATTGCACCAGAGACTACCTTTTGAGGGCAGGAAAAGTTCTCCTTTTATTTTGTTTTATTTCTAAGAGTTCACTAAAGTTGAAGAATCCAGATCACTGCCAACACACAGCCCTTCTCTTTCGAAAAGAAAGAAAAGGGTGACTTCTAATTCCATCCATCTTGCATCCTTTTTTCATTTGTCTCAAATAAGCAAGCTTGCCAGCAAGGACTTTTTTTGGAGACAGGCTGTCTGAAATGAATGTTGAAGCCTATTCTCATAAGCTTGGTTAAAATTAATTGCAACACGTCATTTTAAGGCATGTTTTGAATGAATGGGCTTGCAGAGCTTACACCACACAGTCTCTGTGCCCTGTTACAATCCTGTGTACCCTCTATGTCAAGTATGGCCCAGTGCCAGCTCGCAGGTGGGCCACGCACCACCAGGCAGCCCCAGCCCTTCACTGCTTCCTGTATTGCAGAGATGAAGGAACAGCTCAAAACTCAAATACAGCCTAATTCCTGCTTTGAGGCCTGTGTTACACTAACCTGACCCAGCACAGCAGCTCTTTATCAGAGAATCGCAGAGTGGTTTGGGTTGGAGAGGACCTTAAAGCTCATCCAGTTCCAACCCCTGCCATGGGCAGGGACACCTTCCACCACAGCAGCTTGCTCCAAGCCCCTGTGTCCAACCTGGCCTTGAACACTGCCAGGGATGGGGCAGCCACAGCTTCTCTG
>JANHGB010019858.1:0-10738 GCA_026283785.1 Coracopsis vasa
TAGCTCTACTGCTCCTCTAATAACACTCCCAAGAAATATCAACAGGGGGATTGGGGGGGGTGGGGAAGTGCAAAGGAACATTCTAATTTTCTCCTTCATCTACAAGATACTAGTAGATATCTCCTTCAGAAGATCCTTTTCAGAGGAGTGAAATAACATCAGAAAGTTACTCAAGCTTGAGAAACTAAAGGCAAGAGCCACTAAAACAGATGTTCCTAAAATTTCTGCATGGCAACTTAGTAGTCTGTTGCAGGTTGTAATAAAGTTCAGCTTCCTAAGCACTCAGGTACCCTGATTTGGTGTAGTTGAAAGGGAAATCCTAAGAACTAGAGCTAATGATAACTGTGTCAAGAATCACCATTTAGATGATTCTGTCAATAATAACTACAAATTAAAGCCAGTTTTTCAAGCCAAATACAAAGCATTACCAGTTTTATTTCATTCCTATTCAAAAAAACTTGCTGATAGTCACTCATTAGTCAAGACAGAAGATATGACAGAAAGTTCTTGAAAATAATAGTGCCTTTCAAGTTTACCTCCTTGAAAATAACCAAACAAACAAGCAGGCTGAGCTGAAATTAACAAAGATTTACAAGACAGTACCAAAGGGGAGCTGGCCACCACAGAGGAGGCCAGAACAGACAGAAAAGGATAAAAGTAAGGTGTTTCTGGAGTTGTAATACAAACTGACAATACTGTGATTCAAAAAAAGAAGTGAAACTCCCCAGGGGGCTAGAGTACTTTGTTTTATAACTTCTAGTATCAATGTACTCATATCCTTTTCCTTACTCCAACAGTTTGATTGTGTTTCTCTGATGAGAGGTCATGCTGATGACACAGGAAAATGGAACAATGAGGAGTGTAATAAACTCAGGGTATAAGTCAGAATAGCAGTGAGTTCTGTATTGCTAATCTTGAAATTTATATCACAAGGATTAAAATAACTTTTTTTTGTTTAACATGCTCTAGATCAGTTATATTTTTATTTTTTTTTTAAAGATCAGTAACACCTGAGGATCAGACATTAGCATGTGTCTACTGAGACTCTGATGGCACCTGGAAGACAGCTTCTTGCCAGGAAAACTCTTTTCTGCCTGTAAAAAATCAGATGGTAAGAAATTGTATATAAGCGTTTTAAGTAGAGGATGTGTAGGTTTATCAACTGTGCTAAATATAAGAAGCCACTAGAAAAATACTTGGTTTAGACAGTAGTATAAAGGAAGACATGAGTAGCTAACTAACTAGCTTTACATATTGACATGAATTATTCCCAGAAATAAATCAGTTCATAACAATAACTGCCAAAAGTCCAAGAAACAAAGGATTGAATACTCATTAATTTCTTAATTATTCATTCTAATAGGAAAAGTCATTCACCACTCACCTGCTATGAGATTTGTTTTGGTTAGACGTCATGAAATTCTGTATCCAGTTTGGGACAACAAAGTTCGAAAAGGCTCTTAGTCAGATAGGGTTTTCAGATGTGCAGGATTACAAGAATTTAAAGGTAATATTATAATTGGTGTTGCACAAAAGAGTAAGAAGTAAAAGACTAAGGAGGATCTAGATTATGAATTTTGAATATTAAAAATGAGCCCTAAGGAATGGAATTAAATTCTCTCCTATGTCTGCTATCAGTTGAAAAAGAGTATCAGACTTAAATATGTCAAGGAAAACCTTCTCATTTTATCAGTACAGAAGCCTTTAATAAGTACTTTAGGTAGGTCAGGGAACCTCCATCACTACAGCTGGCTAAGAATAGACAGGATGAACATCTGTTAGGAATTATATAATTATATATCAACTTCATGTCACCTGTGAGCACAAGGTAAATAACCCCTTGAGGAACTTTCTAAGCACAAACTTCTACGATTTCTGTGGAAATAAGTATAATTTAACAATTTAGCTATATTCTGTTTTTCTCAACATTATGGCAGATCTTGAACAGTTAGAAAATTTAAAATTGCATGCCAAAATACAGTCTAAGATGATGTAATTTGACAAAAAATCCTCAGATTTGATATAAAACGTCTCTTTCCACTTTAATGTTCTGGAAATCTAATTTGAGTGCTGAATGTTCCTTAACAGGGAAAGAAATAGACTGTAGAAGACTCACAGGAAGAAAATGTAATTTGGCAGAACATTTAATTTTCATTCCATCTGCATTTATCTCCTCATGCAAAATCTTCCTATTATATAAATCACTATGGAATATATTCAGGAAGCAGTTTAAAAAAAACCTCCTGCAAGCCATGTTTAGTCATACCAACACTTTCATTCACAATCACTGTTTCTGCTATAAGGTTTTGATTCTGTCAAAAAATGAGACTGAAGCATCAGAAGACATTTTAAAAACAGCAGTTTTAACTAATCAGGCAGATATTTATGCCAGAAAACCAGCTGGATATTTTGTTGACTAGAGTAATTACAAAAATCATAATTAGAGGAAATCTAGACTTCATGTATACTAGTGTAGCTTCCCAAACACCTTGACAAATAAATATAAAGCAAAATATGCTCTGAAAATCAAAATCAAAGCCATACTCAAATTCATTTTAGAACATGCTTCATTTTTTCTATGATGACAAACCTAATATTGTCTGTTTAGTTTTGTCTTACTAGTATAATGGGATAGAAAAGTTTTATAAAATAACTGGATTCCAGCTACCTGATCTGTTATCAATAATGGCCCCTACTGAACCACCACAACTTCCTGGAAAATGCCCTGAATCAAAAGGACACAAATCTTGGATACCTTTCCATGGTCACTGCTATTACTTTGAGGCCTTCAGGAAAAGAAGTTGGTCTCAAGCTCACCAGGAATGTGCCCGACTAGGTGAGTGGGTTTGGGTTTTTTTTAGAAAGATTGAAGATGCCATTTAAATACATGAAAGAATGGATGATATTGCTAAGCAAATCTTAACTTACTTTAAAACTTCAAACTTAAAGCTTTTTAGCTTGCTTTTCTGAGCGTGCTTTTTCACAATAAAACTAAACTTTGTCAAAGACAGAGGTGTCTGATATCTGAAGTACTAAGTGAAATATGAATATCCCAAAAATATTAAATTCCTACTAGTTTTATAGACCTCAGTAATTGGGTAGGGAGATAAATACTTTTATAGTCCTAGGAAGAGACAGACTTCAGAATAAACATTTTCTTTTCCTTCCCCAAACAAGAGGGAATCCTCACACAATGTAAAATATGAAAGTTGCCTTTGTTAGTTCCAGGGCAGAGTTTATTAAACGGATCGCACTGGCTGGCCCACAGCTGAGATGGAGGAGTCATTCAGTTTTCATAAATCAGTAAAACACGCCCAGCCATGCAGCTTCTGCAAGCTGAAGAGAAGAGCCATATGTGGACCAGGGGAGAGGAAAAGACACTTTACTCCACGTTTCTGACTTCTCCTGAGTGTCCAGTGATAAATGCCATGATGCAGCATATATTTCAGAATTCCGTGTTTTCATACACATAGGGAAGTGCTGCAAGAAATCCTTGTATCCTCTCTTACGATTAAAAGTATCACTCAGACATACAGTGCTAATGTGTAGGATGTTTCCTCATGTGTATGAAAACATGAGCCTATGATGGAGTAAACAGAAAAAGTAGCTTTGCAAGATAATTTACTTTATAGCTGTTGACAGCAGAATTCCTGAAATGGTTCTATAGAAAGATAAATTACTACAGAATGTAAATATCATACTAATAGACAGAATGGAAGGTCACATTCGGAGACTGGCCTAATTCTACACTTTTGCCTACATTTTACTCACTGGCCATGTCAGGAAGGTCGTAATTTTCTTAAGACCCTAACATAGCTGTGTGTATTTGTAATGCCTAATGTGTATAATTTGCAGTGTGTAAGGGCTCCTTACACATCCTATCTACCCTTGCAGTACATAGCTTCAGGCACTGCCAAAAATGATGCACAGCCACTTATGGGTGATAGAGCTGTAGTGGTAACATACTTGATGCTGACTACATCATATGTACCACTTTCAGCCTACTTGCACCACATTCTGTGTTGTCATTGGGCTTGTCCAAATGGTATTGAAGGACATCAATTTTTCTTCTCCAAAATACCATAGGCTAAACAAAATCCATATCTTTGCGCCAACTTGCATCCATACAGCTCACAGTCACACTCAAAATACAATGCAGTGATATAATAACCATGAGACTAGTGAATACTACATGCAAGAATCAGTGTCTTTTACATCTTTTTACATATCTTTTATGTGTTTATTGACTTACGCTCTGAGAAAATGTGACATTGTGATGTGTTATTAATATTTTTTCAGCTGCCAATTTGGTATCAGTAGGAGACTATACTGAAGAAAACTTTCTGGCAGACACCATTAAGATACTCCATGGAAAATCAGCAAACTTTTGGATAGGACTAAAGAAAAATGACAGAGGTAACATCTTCGATATTTGACTATACATTATCAAATCATACAAAATGATGACATATTAGAAAGAAATTAACTTTGTATAGTGGAAATATACATACATACAAAAAATACATCAAAGTTTATTTCAAAGCATGTTTACATATGCTTAGAAATGTACCTGTAACATTTAATGACCTATTTGTGTTACAAATTTTTGTTTTCCTCATCACAACTTATTCTGTCTAACCCCCTGTATTTTATACATATATGCTCATTTTAAATATTAGAACAGTGTGTATGGACAGACAAATCTGCAATGGATTTTGTCAACTGGCAAGTGGGAGAACCTTCAAACAAAAGGCAGGAAGACTATGGAGAAATGTATGCACTGTCTGGCTTCTGGAACACCAACATCTGTTCATTCAAAAATGAATATACCTGTAAAAAACCAAAAATTAAGTAATATCTCTAATACATTAAGGTAAATAATACCTGATACTGTATTTTCATTGTATAATGTAAAATGTAAAACATTATAGGCTTGTGTGCAAAATCTATAGACCCTAATACCTAATAGGTACTTAGAATGGAAGTAATCCCTTCCTTTAGGAATATTGACTCCAGTTTTATCAAGGGCTATCTTAAAATATGGGGCACCCCTGCCAACATGTTTCATCTGAGCTTTCAGTTTTTACCACTGCACTTCTTTGCTGGATTGACACAGTATCATACCAACTTTTGGCTAAGTTTGTGGAGAAGTTTCACTAATCACAGGTACAGAAAGACGTCTAAAGATTGTACTGCTCTTCCCTTTCTGGTTTGTATGTATGACATTACTTAACCAAGAGACCTGGTAAAACAAATAAACAAACAAAAAAAAACCCCATAGGTTATTTAAAATAGAGTTAAAATTAAGTAAACCAAAAGTAAAGTTTACAATTAATGTCCTTTGAACACTTTTTAAACCCCAGAGATAAAAGCCCTGAGATAAAAAGAAATTCCTGAAATTACTATAATAAGCCCTGTAATACCAACTCCTGTGATAAAGAAATGCTCATTGCTATTTTCAGGAAGAAACAGGAAATAGCTGAGAGAACTTTGCAGAAAACTCTGGAAATGAGAAAAACACCACCTGCTTCCCATGGAGATGACTAGAGATAAAATTGTTTCCTGGTATGTGCTACAGATATCAGCGAATATATAGTTATGCTTGCCTTTTGGACAAGTAAATATTGAAAGTGCTTTTCCTGTTCTACACTTACAAACAGTACAGGCTGCTGGATCCTAGCATATATATGCCTTGCTTAGTGAATCTGATAAATTAAAATTACTTTTCCCAAAAGAAAAATGGAAACATACAACAGAAGAGACTAAATTTTGTTTCTCTGTAAGTTAACTGTAAAAACTGGGAGCTCATAACAGAGGTATTCTTGTGACTAACTTAAAGCCTAAAGCCTCCAGAGAAGCCTACACAGGAAAGGCTGGGCTGGTATCAACACTATTCAGGAAGCATGGAGAGCTCAATAGTCAAGCTACTCTGCATGCTAGCTATCTGTGTTATCATATGAAAATCTTTTGGTATACATACGATATTATGTAAAGCTATTTTGTAGCTAGACTGAAGAATATCATGCCTGAACAAGAAATGGACAGGATCACATGCTAGGCCTAAGGTATGCTGATGATCCTCCTGCAAGATACTGGGCCGCAGAAAAGATCGATCTGAAGTGCCTCTTACAGAACGACAGAGAGCGTTGTGGGGAGAACAGCAGTGAAAATAGGCCAGCCAGAGTGAGCCAGGGCAGTGGTACTTGAAGCTGGGGAAAGAGTTGAGAGGAGGGCTACAGCCCTGACCAGACCTGTTCACATCAGGTAGGTATTGCAATTGTTAACCACTGCTTGCAGCACAGAACAGTATTGCCATAGCAAGGTTGGGTCATTCAATCTACTGAGTCTCAAACAACTGAACCACCACAGGGGCGGAGACCAATGCCTCTGAACCCTCTGATGCCTCTGTATTTGCCTTTTGGAGTTGATACTGGATATGACTAAGACATTGGCCACACACTTCATGCCTTGCTCAGACACAGAAGAGGGCTGGGTTGCACTTGATTAATCCGTACTGGGCAGAGAAGACTCCTACCCCTTTCAATGCTCAACGCTTAAACCCAAGCCCCAGTGTTTCTGCACAAGTGAGTTATTTGCATGTTTCTCTCTTCTCTTACAAAAAGTCGTGAGTACTGAAATGCACTGTCAGTTCAGTGTCTGAGATAAGAAAAACACTGTTTGAATGACTCTGTTTAAATTATCTTCAGAGTGGAGAAAACACCCCAGCACTGTTTTCAAATATAACTGTTTATACTGATGCTCATAACGTGTATTCATGTAGGATTTTTCCTGCCTGATTTTCCTCACCAGTTTCTGAAGACACACCACCTCCTCTGCAACTAGACTGTGGTAGTTTTGTGACAGGAAAATGTAATTCAATAATGGAAATACAGAATCCTTAGTCTTCCTGTAGCCAAAGGAAAAGTTTCATTTTTCAACTGTGGCCAAAGAAGAGTTGGTATGATACTGTGTTTGAAATGCCAGAGTTAAAACAGCGGGATGTATGGGATTACAACTAATTTGATGTCTCACAATTACAAAGTCAGCTCTTCAAGAATTAATCTTTTCAGCTTTCTGTGCTAGTTTTCTTTTGCATCTGTTAGAGCACTTTGTACCTCATACTACTGCTGCACAATGGACTGAACTGTTGACAGAATGGAAAATTTTAGTATAGACAACAGGACTGGCACTACTGCCTGTGGTTGGTTTTACCTGGTTGCATTCAATTTGCAAGAGAAAGACCCACAGTAGCATGACTGTGAATCATGAGCCCTTAGAGGACGTAAATGCAGTACCCAGAATGATAAAATTTAAACCTCTCTCTAAACCCTTCTGTTATCTGTCAAACAATGGATCCTAAAAGGCATCATGAAACAATTAGTCTTCTTGCTACTGTCCATTAATTAATTCATATTCTGCTACCTGTTTATTATAGTCTCTAGAAGGTATCAGTGGGCCTACTTTTCTCTTTGCTGACCTTTATAAACTGCTGTATGTAACAGGCCGGACCAGATATGGGCCATGGGGTTTACACATTCCCTGTACGAATTATATAAAATTTGTAACATACAAATTCATTCATTACAATTATAAAAATATTTTTTAGTCTTTTTAGTATTTTAAGTACTTTAAACATTTAGGAAAACAGAAGTAAAGTGTACCCTGCATAATTTAAGTTTTTTTTTCATTAATTACATAATTTAAAGCTCTGCATTTGGACAAAGTATAAAGACTGAACCCGGGTGTAAATTGCTTATTACAATAAACTTTTAATCTTCACATTTCTACAAATAACCCTACTGTGTCTCCAGAAGAAGAAGGATACAAGTTTTATGGAAATGGTCTTAGGGTAGTTTCAACAGTTGCAGGAAGAAGAATTGTGGACACATTTTCACATAATATTTTCCTTATTTTTCATCATAATAATTTGCACTAACACCATTATCTCTTTCATTTATAGGCTCAGCTATCTAAAACATCTGAAGGGGATGGAATTAATCTCACATAATGTAGCTATCTAAAATGCAGGCATATCTAGCTAAGCCACTCACCCAAGGTCCTCTCTGTGGTCAGCACAGAGAAATGGATACATTAGGGTGCAATTACTTGATCTAGCCTAGGAACTGATGAGAACATCTAGACTCCCACTAACACACAGAAAGCCCAAATCAATTATCTCCCAGTAACTGAGTTCTGCAGGATCCACTTCTTAATTGGCATCTCATGCAATCTGGCACAGCACACACTAATCGTTTTTTGTTGATTACATTTATTGCCAATAGCTTCAGGCTATTTCAGAGAACAGTTACCAAAAGCAGCCCCAGTAGATCTTTTTTTTTTTTTTTACCCTGCTTGAAAACCATTACTTTTGGAAACAAAATTTCTGTTAAATTAAAAAATTTCTGTTGATTTTATTTTTCATACTAATTCAGAATGGAAATTGAGCAGGCAGCTTTTCTTAAGAACATGTTAAGAACATTGACAGAAGTTCCTATGAAAGCACAAATCATTGACCCTAACCACATTCTCCTCCCTTTTTTCCTGTTCTATGACTTTGTTCCCCTGAATCTGTAGCTTTTATTTTGCCTTTTATGCCTGCCCTGCATTGGAGATTTTTTTCTCTCTTCTCCCCCTCATTTTCTTTCTCTGCTTTGTATTCTTTTCATATTAAGTTCCAAATTTAAATGTTAGAAGGAGATCAAAGCACTACATCATAGTTTTTCGGTGAATACTGTATGAAGAGATTATGCCAGTAGGAGTGGACTAGTTACTACAGTTACCTAATTGGTTATATATATGTAGGATACCCTGGAGAAAATTTGCTATGTTTCCTAAGATTACCTATCCACCACATACAGGTTTAGAAGAGACATATTGGAAAGACATTTAAACGTAAGTTCTCGATGTAATTATTTCAGCACTTCTATAAAATACTTCAGAAACTTTTGCAAACTTTTATGGTTGAGAAAGATTATTCGAACTAGGAGAAATGATACAAGTTTTATGTTCATTAGCACTCAAGTACAATGAGACGAGTTTTTATTCCTAACTGAACATTAGTTTCTCCATTGGGTTTCAGCAATTCCCAGCTGTTTCTAACTTTGCAATTCCTTGTTCATAAGTCTGCTATATATCCAGAGGACATCGTTTGACTTCCTGATTCGATCCTTTCTTTAATAGAAACAGAACTTGCATGATTTAAATTATTCTGAACTTTGGCTGAGTCAAGTTCTAGGTAGGTTTGCAGAAGCTGCAAAATGGAGAAATGTCTTTCCTACAAGATCACATAGACATTGAGATGACAAGTCTTCACTGGCATCCCAGTACTGCATGAGCTAGGGAATGAGGACAGGGCTGCATCAAAGACCATCCACAGCTCATAAGTAAGCTTTTATTTCTACTGGAACTACAAAGCAACTGAATGCCTTGGGGAAGGTCCTCCCCATCCGGTGCCACTTTCTAGGTGTCCTCGATGACTCTGGCCAGGGGATTGAGCAATGACCATTGGAGAGCCTATCTTCCGCACAATGAAAGAGCCCATATTTGAGCCTAATGAGTACACTGAAGACTGGCACAGGGTGCCCGGACATGTTGTGGCGTCTCCAAGCTTGGAGGTATTCGCAGCCCTACTCAGTGTCAGGGGATGGACCAGGTGATTTCCCTTCCACCCTCAACCCTGCAGCGACTCCATGACTTGGCCATCCCCCTACTACAGCCATTCTAGTAGCAAATGGGCAGCCATTCCAGCATCTTCTAATACAGCGAGCCAGGCACCATAAGGGAACAGGGCCCCAGAGTGAAAGGAGACTTCCCAACTCCCTTTTCTGCCCCACACTCCATCGCACACAGCCGCCTGTTGCCCTACACCTTGTTAACGTGCAGCTATGGGCTCGAATCCACGAGTCCTCCCTAGTTCCTGGGAGCACTGCGCCGTGCATCCCAGCCCGGAGGCTGCACGGCGCGCATCCCTCGCTCACTCCCACCCATCCCTGCCTCTCGCTCCCTCCAAACCCGCACCACCAGCAAAGAGACCCAGGCGCCGCACTACTGTTCCCGCATCCCCACTGGCAGGGAGCGGGGAAGCCTACCCTTCCGTCTCCATGGGAGCCAGTCAGGCTCACTGGGGCTGGGGGTTTCACTTGTTTCATGGGTCTGGGCTGGGGAGCAGATGAGTGCGGTGAGAACAGATCAGCCGTAAAACGGACCGCCCGGAACGGCTGCGGTGGGGCTGGGGGTAGAGGGGTGCGATCATCCGCAGAAGCCGGCGGCGCCATCTAGCGAGCGAGCAGCGGGCCGCCGCCGTGCAGGGGGCCCAGGCCGCGATCGGCTTTAGTTTTAGGTGCAGTAAACGCTGGCAGAAGCTCTGGAGCCTAAGGCGGCATCTGTGCCATGACAGGAGGTTGGTGATTTCTGCAGAGCAACGCGGTGCCATGTGAATTACTGTAGATTTCCAGGATGTATCTCCAGAGAAAGCAGCTGCCTCTGCCCTGAGGGACTGCCAGCCCGGAGGGTGCAGAGTTTGGGTGAAACAAAACAGGGAGGCAGAACCCTGCGGCAAACGAGCTACAGTGGAGATGAGAGGAAAGTGATTCAGATTTCATGATTCATTTTGGGGATGATGAATATGATAGTCCTGGTCTTCTCTCTCCAGCCAGAATTGTCTCCTTTTCTAGTCTAATGTCTATTCTAATGTGCATACAATTTCCCCCCCCCCCCTTTTTTTTTTTCCTCCTTGTCA
>JANHGB010019859.1:6914-20312 GCA_026283785.1 Coracopsis vasa
CCATCCCTGGCAGTGTTCAAGGCCAGGCTGGACAGAGCCTTGGGTGACATGGTCTAGTGTGAGGTGTCCCTGCCCATGGAAGGGGGTTGGAATTAGATGATCTTAAAGTCCTTTCCAACTGTAACCATTCTATGATGCTAAGATTCTGTAAGTGTGCAGGAAGGCTCGAAGCTCTTAAATGAATTGGTACTGATACATTTGTAGTGGCCCCTTTGATCTTGTTGCTTAGAAATGTTTTTTTTCTTTGCTTTTGTCTAATTATTTATTTTATATTTTCCCTCTACCAGGATCTATTAAATGGCAGCTCTACAGTTTTGGCAAAACTTGGTGAAGTTTCTGTTAGCTGTGATCTTAAGTTTGCTGCTGGTTACTGGCTATGGATGTTCTTACAGTATCTGCCATAGAATTTTGTTTTAATGCTATTCTTCAGAAGCTATGGAGAGGGAAAGGATCAGCCTCCTCTTTTTACTTGGCTGTTTATG
This sequence comes from Coracopsis vasa, assembly GCA_026283785.1. Lineage (NCBI taxonomy): Eukaryota > Metazoa > Chordata > Aves > Psittaciformes > Psittacidae > Coracopsis > Coracopsis vasa. The sequence goes on from JANHGB010019859.1 coordinate 7,397, forward strand.
CCTTTGTTTTCTTTAGTTACTTTCTAACAAGGCTAAAAAATGCATTTTGCACTCCCTGCAAGTAATCTGAGCATCCACAGGAGTGTAACAGTATATAAAGCTGCAATGTAAACTGACAGTGTAAGTTCCGTTTGGGAATTACTTTACAACTCTCTGTTATAAGGGATATAAATCATTGCATCTACATAGTAATACCAACTGCTAACAGAGAAAGGCTTTTAATCTAATCTGCCAATTCTTTTGTTCCTACCTTTTTATTTCTTTTTTTGTTTGTTTGTTTTCAAGCAATCAAAACAAATTTGTATTTTCTCTTTGGAAAAGTACTTGTTTATAGCTTCCTGTGCCAAACACCGGTTCCTAAGTATTTCAGCTGGTCTAACTGCAGATCTTTTATTATTTTTTTTGGGGGGGGGGTAAAGAGGGGAAGAGATATAAACAAAAAGATAAAAAGGAAGGAAAGGAGCTACAGAGATGTTTATAAAAACATCTTATTATGGTCTGCTATGTTAAAATAATTATGTAGACAAATCATTCCTGGAACATGTGGCGGCAGGAGAAAAAGGAGAAACCTCTCTAATAGTGCAACATTCAGATACTTGTACCTAGATTTTCTCTAAATTATATTGGGACTAAGCCAGACACAGAAATAAGACTACCTTCTCTATGCAACTATCCTGTATTGCCTTAGATTTGATCCCTAACATTTTCCTGTCCCTCCAAATAATAATTAATTATCTAATTAAAAAGCTTCTTTGCTCAGTGTGGGTGGGCAAATGGAATGAATCTGCTGTGTCCAGCTTAAGTCAAGTGCAGATTTTCTTAGTCTGTGTTTTCTTGCTGGGATGGCATCTTCTGCCCCAAGGTGATCAAGGAAGTGTTTTGTACTTGAGAGCAAATAAAAGGGGAAGGATTCTGTTCTGCTGGTCCACAAAGCTGGCTGGAGCCTAGCCAGGTGGCTCTGTATCTGCAGCTGATAGTCTGCATTGCCAAGAAATATTCTGCTTTTAGGATGATGGTGTTTGGGTAGCAGATATTGCTAGCTGTGGGGAAATGCTCTTCAAAAGAGCAAAATTTCACTACTACTATGTAAGAAGAGTGCAGTTAATTTTTTAGGGAAAGGAAGAAAAGGAATAGGGGAGATCATTGATTTTGCTGGTTATTGGGGTTCCTGATGGCATGAGGTCAGACCCTAGATGAGATGGGACAAGGTGGGAAACGCACACAGTGGGACAAAGATGGAAATAATTTCATGGAGAGGTGGCGAAGTGGGGAATGGAAGGGATGCTGTGAAGAAGAGATAGCTTTCCTGGCCTGGCGCATATACAGCTGCACAGCTGTTCCCTTTCCAAGGTCTGTTTGACAGAGCATATCTTCTAAAAACCATGCTGAAAAGCTGCATAAGAGCCATTTCTGGGAATTTCTCCACTGCTGCTAATTCTGACTGACCTTTTTGCACACCTCTGTCTTAGCCCCAAGTCAATCAAATTTCCCAAGCCCTCTATTCTTTATTAGTCAAGCTGTAAATGCCTTAAGGCATTTTGAAATCTACACAGTTGAGTAAAGAAAATCCTGGGAAAATGAAGTGCATCCTGTAGGGATATAAAAAACCTGGGTTTATTGCGTTGGTGGGTAGGGTTATTTATATTGTAAATGGAAGTGTCCATTCTAAGTGAAAATGTTGACAAGCAGTTCTGTTTTGAGTTACATCATCTTTTTCCTGTGTTCTACAACCTGCCCAGCGCTTCCTATGTGAAAAGCTCTGCAAGAGGAAAGCGAAAGTTGGCTGCAACTTTGATAAACCTGTAAATGCATTCATCTGACTTTGCATCCTTCTCTCTCTTCTGTTATCTCATTTCAGCTGAAATTTAAACAAGCTTTTTCTTTGTTGGCAATTTGAAGAATGAGTATTATTACTAGAGGTGATTGAGGGTTTTTTTGAGAGATACAAAAGCAGCTGTGTGCATTAAGATATGCTCTTTCTAAGACCTTTGTAGGAAAAGATGCAGCAAGCCCATTTTCTTATCTATTGAGATAAACTGTAAAAGTATTTTTGAAAGCAGAGTTACTCTTATTACCCTTAAAATAAAATTTTGCAACATTTCCCAGGTCAGGATGCCTGTCCCAGAAGGCACAGCACAAGAGTAAAGGTCCGTTCTGTGGGACAAATGAAAAACCCTGTCTGTGCTGAGAGATTAATCTTTTGACCAAAACTGTTTTTGGGGAACAGATGGCACAGCTCTTGAATGTAGGCTTGCTTTTAAGCACAAATACATTTTCACGCTATAATCCTTCCTTCTCAGAGTCTTACCCATCCTTGATTTGCGCACTTCCTTCTAGGTGTTGCATCCCATCTTCCATTCTGAAAATAAAGTAGGTTGGGAAGAGCAGCAACTTTGAAACAACTAAACTGTTTTGAAACCAGATGAAGATGTGATATTTCCAATGCTGTAAAGCCTTAGACTCAGAGGAGATTTTGGACCAGCTTCTCTTTGTAGGAAAGGAAGGAGAAGAAGGTTTGATAAAATAAGACACAAATCTTGGTGTTCCTCCTAACAATGCACTTGGCCTGTGTAATTGTCTTGGTTTTAGGCCTGTCCTTACACTTGCTCAGAAACCTGCTTGCTTTCAAAAGCAAGGATTGTCTGTACCTTCAGAGTAGTCCGCAGAAGATGCTGCCAGGCAGATGTCAGCTGATGTTCATCCTTCTTGTCTCCTCAACACTTCCTGGTGTTGCTTCTTTGCAGTAAGGGGTCACTGCTGCTAAAATCATGCTTTTGGATAGAGGACTGTGAGGCTTAATTTCAACCTGTTTTAAATGTCAGTGTTTTCACCATCTATTTTTAATGCTTGTAAAACCTATATGAATGCAAATCCAGGTGCCTCCTTAGATAGCCAGAGCTCTACATCCTCAGCTACCTGGTGGAGAGTCAGATGACGTTGGTGACATACAATGTGAGAAGAGAAACTTTGCCTCTTGTGATCATCTTTGACTTGCCAGGGCTGTGTAAAGTCTTTTCTCCCCTACTTGCATGTGCTGTGTAGAGTGGGGAGGGTGTGGAGAGGAAGAGTTTGGGCAAGGAGTGTGTGAGAGAGCACAAAGCAGTAGTGACAGAAGTCAAGGGAAGGATGCACACTTGCTCAGTGGAGGCCGGGTGGAACGTCTTCCTGGCAAAGCTCTGCTGCCGTGGTGAATTTGACCAGCTGGGCTGCCATACAAGAGGCTCTTGGTATTCAGTCGCCTTGATGCACGTAGCACAGCTATCACTTCGGTCATTGGTAGTTTGTCTGACTGCTTAAATCTAGTGCCAAGTGTTCTTGGAACCTGAACAGAGGCAGGAAATGAAAGATCATCAAGGATGATAAAGGCAGAAAGAACAACAGGCATATGAAACCAGAATTTTATTGCTTGGGCTCTTTTGTTTTTTACAGTGCTGTGAGGCAAGTGAGTTTTGAAGGAAAGCCACATGAATGCTGTATTGCTCTTGCTTCTTCAGTATGACCAGAATATGCATGCTTATGTTGAAACTGCTGCTTTGCTGGATGAGACACCTTGGTAACTTTTTAAACTTTGATTTGTACTGAGGAAGGGGTTAAAAATACTGTGGCTTTTATGTAAGCGGCAGGACTGAAATATAAATGTTGCAGTGCCGTTCTTGTAGTGCCCTGTGGAGCAGCTGGGAGAAGGTGTTCGCCACATGGTCCATATTGAGACAGGAAAGCTGTGTCTCAGGAAAATAAGAAAATCTGTCATCTTTTCTCTGTCCTAGAGAGAAGAAGATAAAAAAGTACATATCCTGAATGCTCCCAAGTTTCACAAGTATCTTCTCTTGCTAAAGTTACCAGGTATAGGGGTATTATTGCAGAATGAGTGATGTGTCTGTTGCAGGGGATTTGTTTAATTTAAGTTGGGCTTCCAGAAGACATTGCTAAATCTGAGCTATGTACCTTGAACCTGCTGTTTGTATTGAGGCTGTTGTTGCATGGTCATCAAATCTGTTCTACGACCAGTAGAGAAACAGTGAAAATCCTTTAAGTGTAAGCAAAGACAAATTACTGAAAAGTTAATAAGAAAGTGTTTCTGTAGCTCAAATGGGCACTTCCAAGATGATTGTAGGCACTTGTTAGGGCTCCTTATGTCTCATTTTCCTACTCATGTGGCATTGCTTATAAAAACAGCACAGAAACTTAACAGCAGATATCTCACAGATGGCCTTGGTGACTCATTTTAAAAAGGGAAATACCTTATGTGCGGTTACTGTAAACTTGGTCTGAATTCTGACTGATTTTTGGTGATCTTTGTTGTACAAGATCTGCAAACTCGGTAGACTGTGACAGCACCTGCTTTTTTTCCTCCTTTCTCTTGGTTTTACACCTTTCTGAAATGTCTGTAGATAGTTTATTCTGAAGTTGCAGGTTGTTACTCCATAAATAATTAATTGCTTGGTTTGTTTCCCTTGGAGAAACAGACAGGAGCTGAAGTCATTCATATGCAGATAATTTCTAGGTATGTTTAGTAGAGATAGATAGAAAAAATATACGTTGATATTGGAAATATAATTAGCTATTTGTAGTACATGTCCTCCCTGGGCAGTGGCTAACATAATACCTGCCCTCTTTTTCCTCCTGTTCCAAATGAGCAATCAGCATCTAGAAGGGTGACATGTCTTGTCTCCTTCATAGGCTGGGAAAGATCAGTAGATCAGTGCGTGGGGATAATGCTGCATACTGAGGTTGTTGGCTCATCTAGTGACACTCAGAAAGAGAGGCTCCAAAATTCGTTTTTAGGCATTGCAACTGCTGTTTTCCCCCATGATTTTTCTCCCTTCTGTGCCCTTCTGTGTCCTTCTCCAGTAGCTGTGAGCAAGGAGCTGTACCAGGTGTTAGACAGGGTCTCCAGGAGATAACTGAGCTTTACTCTTCTGCCAAAGGAAAGACTGTAATACTACATTACTATTGAAAAGCACACTGCAAGATAAGTTTTAATTAGAGTGTGTTTTGCTGCAGTGTAATTAAGGGTAAAAAGCTTATGCTGAGTGGAATAGTGTGTTTTATTACTGTGCTTTTCCATTTCAGGTTCTTATCATTGCCTTAGAGAGAAGGAAATTAGAATATGGGATGCCATAGCATTCATAGTATCAGTTTGCAGTAATAATCTTTTGTGAGGGCTGCTTATGAGTTTGACTTGAGGCATTCTTGACAGCATCTCATGCTAGAGAAATAAAGTCTTTTAAGTATTGCATGGCGCTTCAAGAAGAGGGCAGACTGTGTTCAACTGTCTGGTTTTGGGTTGGGATGAATAGCTTTCTACTAATAAATGCAAATTAGGGGGATTGGAATGGTGAAGGAGCATTACATTAGTTTTGCTGTCAAAACGAACTAAAACTACCAGATCTTCTGAGATGCATATAAGAGAAGACAAACCAGTGTCAAGTGTGTGATTGTAGACTAGCTGCATTTTGATTCAGATTTTTTACAACATTTTGGTATGGCAAGTAAGTCAAAATGTAATAAACCAACTAAGTGTCAAAGACAATAGTTCCATGCTCTCAAGACAGTCTCCTAATGATATCTTTTTGTAGAATTCATTATTGAGGTCACTTTTTAATGAGAAGAAATATTTTTATTTCTTGCTCTCTCCCTTCCCACCCACATTACAGTTTTCCATAGAACAGAAGTTATGGTTTCTGATGAGGTTTCTATTTGCATATGCAGTGCTGAGGAAGATCAGAGGCTTTCATGTCACCTCCTATACTGATGATGATAGCAATTTATTACACATAACTGGTCACACATAAATTTGAGCTTAAGTTTTCAGGTGCAGTCACTCAGCATCATAAGAGATAGCTGATTTGAAACAGCTAACTCCAGAAACTGCAATGTAGGTAGGTTCAGTCGTTTGCCACTCTCAAACGTGAAAAACGCAATATTGCTATTCCTGTCTTTCCCACTCCTCCTGTCTGACTGTGTAATTTTCTAGCTCGGTTTTGCTCTTACATTGCTCTCTAAAGCTGTGCTGTAAACCAGATCGTTGGAATTTCCTCTCCAACTTTAAGAGTGGCAACTTCTCTGCTTACAGAGACCCTTAACAGAGAAAATAGTTCTTTAAACTGGATATATATTTTCTGTTTCATGCCAACTTTTTTTGTTTTATACCAACTGGTATAATATTTTCTGGTTTATACCAACTGGTATAATATTTTCTGGTTTATACCAACTGGTATTATTTAATGGAATATATTGTATTATTTTTATTGCAATTAGCACTCTGTGCCTTAAATTCTCATGAGTTTTCACTCCCAGCATCCATGCCTTGAACTGAGTCAAGAGATGTAGTGCACTGTGGCCAACTGCTGCTCACAAGTGTTTTGCTTTAGGAAGCAAATATAGCTGAGGGAGAAACAGCTAAAAGTTTCACAGCTAAATGTTGTTCACAGGCCTTTGGCCTGATTCCCATATTTGTGATTGCATTAGAGTGTTTTAGGATGTCCTGCCATGTGTGTGTTTGAGGTGCAGAAAGATGTAGAATAGCTTTCTTCAGCCTTTGTGTGGTTAGATGAATTAGCCAAGATTCCAGCTCTCACTGTTGTTACTGTGAGGGCAGTCTCATTGGTTTGGTCCTGTAGTTCAATTTGCCAACTTTGTTTCTTTTCCAGTGGCAGGGTAGGGGTCATTCCTAGCATTTTGAAAGGAGCACAGTGCTTTGGCTCTAAGTTGCAAGCTAATGGTTTAATAACTTCATTGAAACTGGGATTTAAATCTGGAAATATAGGGAGAAAGTTGACTAAGCCCTTCTCACTCTCCAGTTAATCAATCTGATGAGTTCATTATTTGGAACTCAATTCAACTACATGGCTCAGTGGCTTTTGCTTTTATTATACTAGACATATTCTTTGCAGGTGATTTTAATGGGTAGGCTGCCTTAACAGACAATCTAAAAAATTTAAGAAAACCTTTAGTATATAGAGATTCTTTCCATGGACCATGAATCATAATGTCAAAGTCTAAAGAATAATAGAATGAAATACCTTAAAGATCTTATTTCAGTAAATGTAATTTAATATATTTTTAACTTAATATATTTAATATAGCTAAATATTTTGTTATGTATTAATTGTTGAATGCATTGTTTCCTTCATAAGTAAAGTTGATACACAAATTCACAACAAAAGAAAATAAGTAACCTTCAAATAGACGATGGATGCAGTTCGGTGCCTGGGGCATTTTGGATGATAGATACCAGATCTTGGTTGCAAAGTTACATACCAAGTGTCTTCGCCCAGCTTACGGGCAATTCTTATAACCAGCTTAGTCAGGGATGTGATTTCCCTTCCTACTTCTGCCTGGTACACTTAGTTTATAGCAGTAATGCCTGCTTTGTGGGGATCACTGCAATAAAATTGTTCTTTTCCTTGTTCAGGGGGACTAGCTGTAGAGGCAGAGGCCTTTTGCTCTGAAGTCACTGCATCTTTCACAGTGTGGGTGGACTGCTTGAAGTACATGGGTCTAATCAGAGCAGTTTGTCTTCTCTCTTTTGACATGGCTGTGTTAAAAGATCTTAATGGTTCTCACTGTTGTGTCGGGAAGGAGCACACTTGGGGGCACAACCAGGCAGGTTCAAAAACCTGCTGTTATCCCTGTCCTAGGGAATAGGGGATACTTACAGCATCTGGGTGTGCTTCCTTCAATGTGGTACCAGAGGCTAGTTGTGCTGTTAGTTGCAGCAGCATCTCAGCTAGAGCTGAAACAGACATTCATGTTTAAAAAGTAAAAAAATCTTCCATACTTTGGCAAGCCACATTGTTGGGTTTGTCTCTTAACAGCATGAATGTCAACAGGTAACTTTTGGTGTACAGTATATAATTATGAAGCAAAGGAAAGTAACCTCAGTCACTTATATTTTATTTGAGAACATTAAAAGTGTCAGAAATAAGTTTATGATTCAGCAGTAGAAGACTTCACTAAAACCATGCCCACTGTTTTAAGTTACACTACAGACTCTGAACTGATGCAGAACACTTCTGCCTTCAAGGACCATGATGTAGAGACTTTTCAAGCAACTCTTTTTTGCAGGACAGGAGAGGTCTTATTGTCAGAATTGCATGAAGCACTTCAGAGCCGTTGCCATTTTTTTCCTTTCTTTCCTGCCCCTTCCCCTTTCCCTTTTCCTCGAGTTATTTAAACCACGTTAGAAAAAAGATTTAACTGTGCCAAAGGTATTAAGATGTTGCCAGTGTTTTATACTGTCTGTAAGAATGGTTCTGTCTTTTTGCATAGAAATTGTAAAAAGCAGGCTCCCTGTGTCTGTGCTGCAGGTGTGGCTGTGGAAGCACACCGGAGCATGGAGCGACCAGGTGGAAGCACCTTGCAGAACACTGATGCCATCTGATGGTAAGCTTTACCAGCATGTTCTCCACCTTCCCATCCATGTAGAGATGTACATTTCATTTCTGTGGGAGTAGGGGGAGATGACGTTAGTTGCACATTATATATAAACATACATATGTCCCATAAAAATAGAGTTACTGTATCATTAAAGAAATCTAGAGTGTTCTGTGGTTTTTTCTTTATTCATCTTGTGTTTTAAAAACAGCTTTTAAATTAAACTACAACTTACAATATGACTTTTTCACTCTGCTTTCTTTCCTTCCTCCACCCAGAAATAACTATTGATTACAGGCATGGTCTTCCTGTGATAACTCTTACGCTGCCCACAAGAAGTGAACGCTGTCAGTTCACTATTAAACCAATGGTGACCACCGTAGAGGCATTCCTGCAGGATGTGCAGAGAGAAGATAAAGGAGTTGAGAGAGCGGAAGTCTTTGCAACAGGTATTTTACAATTCTGTCATTCCTCAAAATGAATATGTTTCCTTTCAAGTGGAATTTTCAAAGGGAATTCTTTTCTCTTCTGAAGCGTGAGTTCAGTCCTCCATCAGGTTTAACGTTGTTTGCTGTAGGGGAGCTCACTGTGGATCCGGTGTGTGAACGAACTTCATGTACACAGGAACTTTGGCATTGTTTGTGGGGTTTTTTGTGTTAGGGTTTTGGGGGTTTTTTGTGTGTTGGGGTTTTGGTGTTTGTTTGGAGGTTTGTTTTTTTTTTAATTAAGGCTGTGTCTGTTAGGCAGCAAAGTTAGAAAATTCTCTTGGAAAAGATAATTTTGTAAGAGACTCTTTAGAAGCCACTGTAACTAATAGTCATTGTCAGCAGCTGGCCTTCCCCTGAACATGGAGGTTTTGACTAAAAAGGATTTCTTACTGGGGTGAGGCAGGGCTAGCCAAAAATATGTGCTGGCAAACAGTTAACCTCTGAGTACTGGCATCCTATCGTGCAAACACATCCATGGCAGAAGTACTTGTGATTGTCTGCTGAATCGCATTCTCCTGTGGCCTGTCAGCAAAAGTTAACTACTTGTTTTGCATCAATGCAAGCATCAGTCACTTGTGAAGCATGAGAAGCCTACAAGTCTGGTGTTTCTGGCATGGATGGGCAGCAGGTACCAAAGTGGAATGGAATTGGGTCTGGTTTCACCTGTCTCACCTGTTTGAGCACCCCTCGCCCCGACTTGGCAATAGAAACATTGCCCACTTTGATTAAAACAATGACTCTTCAACAGTGCTCTGTATTTTTCAAGTGTCAGGCAATTGTGATATTAGAGCACAGCTTAGATGTTTAATTCATTAGGAAACGGATACTGTAAAGAGAAACTATTGGTCAAGTACTGAGGGGTTGAATTTGAACATCCATTATTAAAGCAAAGTTTTGAAGCCTTGATTTAGACACTTCTTCTGTTTCATTTAGCCATTAAATGAAAGCCAACCCTAATTGAAAGTATTAATGCTGTGTATGATGACTCATTTTCTGTGGAGTTGAACTTGGTTCTGTAAAACTTCTGTAGACAAAAAATGGCCCTTTGTCCACATTTGAGCACTTTTAGTTAGGTATAGAAAGGAAAGTAGCCTTTTGCTGAAAGCCTGTGGGGAATTTTCTAAAACAAAACACCTCACTACCCCCAAACGTTTCTGCTTTTCAGTTAATAAAAGGTTGGACAGGTTAATAAATTGGTGTTTTATCACATCCAGAACAAAGAGCTTGTCTGGTACTTCTTTTGAACAGCTTTTTTTGCTTAAATGTCACTTCATAAATATCACCTTAATCATTTACATGCAAATGATGTTCTATTACACTAAGAAAAAAAAAACCAAGAGTGGATAGGCACATTAAAACTTCAGATTTTGGATTGAAAGTGCTAGTGTTAGCCTCCCAGGTTTGCTTTGCTTCACACAAAGAGCTGGTCTGGGAGCTAGCTGGTGCATTAGCCTGCAGAGCTCAGTAATCTCAGCCTCAGTAGATGGGGTCTGATGACAGGGTTCCGGTGAATAAATAATTGCAGGTGTGTGGCTGTCTGTGGTGCCTTTCTGTAGTGGGCACATAGGGACAGATGAAGGTGCTGGGGCAGTAGCACTGTGACAAATGTTTATATACAAAAAATTTATTACCCATCTCGAGAGTAAAGCTGCTGTTTTCTGCCACTGCCCACCTCTTGGCAGGAGCAGGAGAAGGTACCCTTTTTATGGATAGGAAATGGAAGACCAGGTCAAATGGGTATTGCGGATGTGGCTTTTGAATCTCTCCCCTCCCCACCACAACAGTGTATCCAGCAGCACGAGTGGTGTGTGGCTCCAGGGGTTCTTGGGCCGTCTGAACCCCCTGGAGGGGCTGATTTTACTGAGTGGCTTTGGGATCTGAACTTGGGCCAGTGAGAGCTCCAGGGATCCACTGTTACATGTTGCTGCTAATGACTTCAGGAACTCCTTTTCAGTGTCTTCAGCTCCCTGCAGGATGTGGTGCGTTCCTTTGCCTCCTGGTTGCAGTGAGGTGTGGTGGACGGTGAAATGGGGAGGATATACAAAAGCTCGCAGGCAGGAAGAGTAGTAATATACTAAGGAGAAGAGTTTTTTTACAAACTCCAGCCCCCTTTAAACAGGGGAAGCAAAAAGCAGAAATGGGACAAAACAGATCTACATCTCAGCAGAGATTTTAGGTTACATCGACCATTGTATATTGAATGTAAACTAGGAAAGGATCCGTTTCTCATTTGGATGCAGCTATTTTTCCTGTTACCCAGAAAACAGAAATGTTGCCAGAGTACTAATGTCGCGAGATCTGCTGTGTTGAGAATGCCCTGGGCAGGGCTGCAGTGTGTCTACACTTTTGGATGAGAGCCTTTTCATATACTGAAGTTGCTGCCCAACTACAAGTGGCAAATGCAAGTTTGCTCATAGTAGTGATGAGTCTGAATGACGTTGCTAGCAAAGGCATTCAGACACACACTGTGTTGATGTGTTCCTCCTTAGTGGAGGAACTGCTTAGTGTCAGTTACCAGATTTACTAAAAGTACAGTTCCTTTCCAAACATTATTAATAAAAAGCTCTGCACCTTTCCAAAGGGATATCAGTTAATGTGTAAGTCTTCTCATGAGAAATTATTTAGAACTTAAATCTTTCTTCTGCAGATGGTTGCAAGGTCGGTGGTGCAACCTCAATGGAGGTCTTATTGAGAAATGACTTCACACTTGTTATCAACAACACAGCATATTGTGTGTCACCTCCTGTAAAAGGTAAGAGCAATGAGTATTAACTCTGATTATCTCACTTCATCGAGTGAAAGAAATGGGAAGTCTGAGAGAACCGGAACCTGTCTGGATAAAGGAATTTCTCTTTGTTTGGGTTTTTTTTTGGGGAAGGGTAGGAGGAAGGAGGGGTGTTTTCTTTTTTTACCATTGGATGGTCCTGCTTTTTGGGGTTGGAGGTGGAGAAAGAATGAAGAAGGGTGGGTTCTTGAAATGTTTTATATGACAAACATTTTCTTTTCAGATAAGCTGAGTAGTGAGCATGCTACAGAAATGGAAGATATCAAATGCTTGGTTCACAGACTGTATGTGGCTCTACATTTAGAAGATCACCAGGTCAGGAAAGAGAGAGAATTGCTACGGAAACTGGACCATCTGAAAGAAGAGCTGTTGCCTCTTGAACAGGTTGGAAAGTGGGTTTACTTTCTTTAGAAACTCAAAGGCATTTCCTTTCATCAAGAGTAAGTCCTGCGACAGAAGAAAATCAGCATGAATGGTTATGGTGTGTCTGTTTTGTTCATTATGTAAAAGATGGTAAATTCAAATAGCATTCAGATTATTTTCAGTTCTTTTCACTCCTGGTATGCACGTTTCCTGGGGAGAAGCCACAACACCTGGAGAAAGCTGTCATGAACAAGCCTCAACATGGCTTGTATTGGGATTGAAAGTCCCCTTAGTCACCTGTTGCTGCATTAATTCTGAATGCCCATTACAAAAGAAAAAAACCCCAAAGCAATAGTGAGGTAGAAATCACCTGTGTCTTAGGTTAGGCATTTCTTTATCACTAAGGCAACAAGGCAGATTGTCTGGATTAATGGTTGCCAGAACCCAAGAAGCAAAGGTGTGAATGTTGGTCTAGGGCAGGCTAAGCTAACCCAGCATGAGGGGAGGAAGCCAGAAAGAGCCTGACAAAGTGGACAAATGTTTTCTTGGCTTCAGACCTGCTTTGTAAGGACCAGCCTCAGCATTAACCACAGCTGCTTTGAATGGTAAATGGAAAGCCAGTAGACATAAATCCCTGTATTTCTACATAGTAGTGGGAAGGGGAGATTAAAAGCAGGATTTCTTCGTGCACAGCAAAGGATTTCAGTCCTTTTCCTTCTCAGCAGGGTAAGTGGAGTCAGTAATAAGATCCTGAAAAAGGATCTAGTGCAGCAGGAGAAAACCAGTTGAGATGCTGCTCATAGAATCATAGAATCACAAAAGAATTAGGGTTGGAAAGGACCTTAAGATCATCTAGTTCCAGCCCCCCTGCCATGGGCAGGGACACCTCACACTAAACCAT
>JANHGB010019862.1:0-15880 GCA_026283785.1 Coracopsis vasa
CGAAGCATTCGTCGAATCATTTGATTCGAATGTCACCTTGATAATCGAATTTCGATTATTGCCAATATAATTTATTCAATAAAGTTTATCGAATAAACTTTATTGCATAGTACGCGCAAAAGTGTAGAAACAAAGTAGCTAAACATTCGCTGCACTCTCTTTCTTAGTTTGGCAGTACAAACCAAGAAACATTCTCTCCTATCTCTTAGCATTATGAGAATGTTTTTCCACTTTTTAATGGAAAATTTCTCCTATACTTTGTCTGGCTTTAAAACACTCATGGGCTTTTGAAGTGCTAGTATATGAATGTTTTTTAATTGGTGGAACAAGCAGGAGTACTGCCAACATCAAAAGTGTATATTGAAGAACTGTTCAAAACAAAATCAAAGTTCTGGTAACATCTGGTGCTTTGTGACCGTCTATGAATACTTTCTAGGAGCCAAAGTTAAAATTGGCCCCTATTAAGTCCAAAATTAAATAAAGTGCTCTAATGTTTATTATTTTCCTATTAACATAACACCACCTTATAGCACGAGAAACTAATACTTATTTTTCCAGTAGGAATAAGCTAACTGTATCACAGAGAGTTGGACTAAAGGGAATAGAGCTGTTAGGTCACGATAATTGCAACCCACTATAGCTTTGGCAACACTTTTCTCTCTGCCCCTGACTACCTTTCCTTAGTTCTAGCACATATTTATCCTTTCACCTGTAAATTGATATTTTTCAAAGGTATTCTGTCAGCACTACATGAACTCTTCCCAGTAGAGCTTTTATTTAAAGTTGAAATGCCCATTTTAATTAAAAAGAAGTGGGTTCACAAGTGCAGTATTGCAAATTGTGAATGGCTTGTCAAACAGAACCTGAACTCTTATTTTCTTTAGTGTTCTCAAGATACAGGAGTTTTAACTGTATTTATTTTACTTTTAGAGTCCTAAAATTTATAGGGCATATGTGGTGGGGAAAAAAGAGCTATCCGTTAAGAAATTTTGTCATTCCATTAAAACCCATGATTTTCGTTTATGGGATTCCTAGTTTAATATTAATTTGTGTTGTGGGTTGACCCGAGCCAGCAGCTAAGCACTCACACAGCAGTTCATGCCTAAAAAAAAGCAATTTTTTTAAGGCATTTGTTACTGTTTTGGTGTGGTTGGTGGAAGTAAAAAGAACACAGAAGTACAGTAGGAAAAGAGCGAATGCTCAGACTAAGCCCAGCAACGTGAAAGCACATGAGGTTTTTTTAAACAACTGAGTAATCCCAACCTGATTTAATGTAAGATTTTTCAGATGAATTACTGAAAGAAAAGTTCTATCGCAAAAGATTGTTTCTATTGCTAGTCATGATCATTTGTCTCTTCATATTTTTTTTTTACTTCTGAATTGTGGCAATATTCTTAGGAATAGTAAAGAATTCAAGAGAACAAATAGCACTGAACAGTAGAAAAGTTGAACCCGTTCATATACAATAAGCTACCCTAATTGTTTGCCAGATAAAGCATTTGAATGGATTTTTCTTCTTTTGCAAGGGCTCTAGAAAACTGGGAAACAAGCTAAGGCAGTCATCCGCAGGGAACTCTTTTAGAAATCATGATGTCTAGCGTAATTTTCTTGTTTCAGGGCTAGTGAAATTGCCTAAATCCATTCTTCATAATGGTTTCAACAGGACTGTGGTGATTGCCACTGGTCCTGCTTTGCAATTAAAGCAAACCTCCATCACATCCATTTTCAGCAGATCCTAGAGGATCTCTTGAAGGGAATGGGGATATTGCCACTTGGCCCATGAAGTGTGTTTGCTTGGATAAAAGTGATGGACAGATGTGTTGACTGCAATCTAGTTACACGGTTCTCCCAGGTTTTACTTGTGTCAGGTTAGCAGATTCCCTTTCTCCTCCACATTCTGAATTATCTACCCATTTTTGTATGAGTCTTAATCCCGCAGAAGTTATGCAGAATGAACAGAGGCACACCTCATCAGGCACACCTCAGAGAGAATTAGAAAAGTGTCTCGTCTAAAGTATATTGATAAAATATTGGACACATCCATATTTTTCTTCTTGGTGGCAAATGTTTTTGTAGTTTGTAACAAAAAAAGGGAAAGAAAGGATAAGGAAAATTTTCAGTGCACCCAAAAGTACCTCTGAATGACAGGCAATAAGAAAATAAGTCCTTCCCATGCAGAACTCCACAAATACTGTCTGGACTAATGGTGTCTAAAATTGCATTGAATATATTGTAACTTTTAATTCATTTTTAAATCACAGTCACTATAAAAACTTCCTGGACCATAAAAACTCTCCTAAAATGAACACTTTTCCTCTAGTATTCTTTTATAGAGATTTTGTCATCAAACAATGTGGAGGTATTAGAAATTCTCATACTCTCCCTCAGTTCTCTCCCTCTCCCTCTCAACGGCATTTTCAGTTTTATATACCACAACAGTTTGTTTCACAAGGTGAATATAAAGAGGTATTTAGAACAGTCCTGGTCTTCTTAAAGTATATAAATAAGTGGCCAGGTTTTCAACACTACTCTGCATGCGATTCTTAACAGCCTCTTTAGGATGTGCTGAGTGCTGGACATGTGACTTGATAGCAATTCTAAAGGTGATTCATGTGGATAGGAGGACTGGGAAATTTTTGGTGCTTGTTTAATTACCAAGACATGCATCCAGTATCTGCAGCAGCAGCCTGATTTTTGGGAAATACCAGCATTCATGGCCTCTGTCAGGTCTTTCTGAAAACTTTCAGACAGCTTGCCACTTCCACACATCACAGCTGTGACAATGGGTTAGAGGGGTCCTTCTTTTTTTAACATCTGTAAGTAGCATATGTTTATCCATTCAAGCTTTCACTTTTTCTTCCACCCTCCAGATCAAGCAATCATTTTTAACTTGGACTAATAGGGCTGTGTCTGGGATATAGTGCTTAATCAATGGACAGATTCTGTTTCTCCCATCAGACAACAGAGGCATCCGCCTGTTCTTAATATAAACTCCAGTCTGGTGAATGAGTATTAGTGCATTTTTTTCTTCCCATTACAAAGTGCAGTGCAGTCATTGTATAACAGCAGAACCAGGAGGAACAAAAGGACATAGCTACTGGAAATAAGTTGCTTTGGAATATAGATTTTTAAAGTGTGGCATGCTTTTGCTATAAAAACACTGGAAACAATTTCTTCTCGTTGGATAATTGTAGATGAACTAGAATCTGTACCAATTTAAAAACAAAATCAAAAAGAAGTACGTTATTTTCATGCTAGCAGCTGCTTCTGTAAAGGGAGATGCACCACATTGGCACATACACACTATTGCTAAACTGTCTTGAAAATTCAAGAGAATCCGCATGCAAGCCTAATTATACAAAAAGCAATGTCAATGACACTAGAGTAATCCTGAACAGAACACTCACATAAAGTGGAGGTGTTCATCTGGGACCTTGGATGGTATTAATAAGGGTTTCATCAAATCAAGAGATCTTATTAAAGAGATGTGCTGTATATATCTTAATGACAGACTATTTAAGAGCTTCTAAGGATCCCAAATGAGTATGGTGATTACCTTAATGGCCTGCTGATTCTTTCCAGACATAGGACACTAGCTATTGAAGTAATGTCTGTCTCCTAATTTTTTGACTTACTGTAATAAAATAAGAAATACAATTCCTGTTACTATAAAAACAAAAATAATCACTCCTTCAAAGTTTAATCACTGTAGAGCTCCATTAAAATATCTGAACTAAACTACCGTTTACCTTTTTTATGAAGTCTGGGTTGAGTTTAAATAGAATTTATGGATGGGATACACTGCTAAATTGGTAGGGACCAAGGCAATTGCCTCTGTGCCTGCTGCTTAAATCTTCTTGGTTCTCTTAGAAGGACCTTCCATTGTACTGAAGAAAATTCCAGTTTTATCCTGGAAGTCTATTCTTTTTTTCTTTTCTAATCATGTATGTTTTATATAGCAAAATTTAGGTTATTTGAGGAAATGGCAACTAAATCTGTACTAGAAAGATACTATAAAGGTATTTGCAGAAATAGATATGAAAACAAAACCAGGAAAGATTACTCTTTCTGTGCAGATATCTGTGTTTACACATCCTTTTACTATCTGTCATGCTTCTTGATTCATCAAGTAACAGTTGTCTTGATAAAATTGCTTATTTCACTGATCATGAGAATTATGGAAAAGCAGGAATAACAGCAAGCACTTTCCTTTTTTTCCCCCTCTGAATCATGCAGAGATGTATCTGACCTCCACATCAAGAAACTCCCAGAAGAGGAAAGCTGCATGAGTAAACCACTGATACTAGACCTCTCCGGGGTGTAGGTCATAGGTCTGCTACTTCAAAGAAAAATACTTGCAAAGTACTCCTTAAGAAAGAAACTTTAAAAATAAGAGAGGTCGAGTTGATCACCTTTTCCTCATGGTTTTGACTGGGCCTGTGTTGCTGCTCATTGAGCAAACTCTATTAAAATAGGAGCAGAGTTGTCTTGGGCCCTAGTGTCACTGCCGAAGAAGCCAAGCATGAATTGGCTTGGATTTCCTGTGCTCAGTAGTAGCTGTATTCACAGAAGAGAGACCTTGTGTGCAGGACATACTATTAGGCTCTAGACTTCATTTGATGCTCCTCTGTCCTTAGGATTCAAATTCCATGTGTCTCAGTGCAGTGTCTGATATGATTTGAGGACTCTATACAAACCTTATGATATTTCTATAGCATGAAATATTACTGCTTTGCATGAGCAGTGATGTATCAACTGGCATGTAGGGATGTCCGAGGGCGTAAAGCTGGCTGGAGGAGTGTTGCTGGAGGAGATTAAACCTGATGCAGTTCAATCTCAAAAAGTATTGACTTTCAGAAAGGATAGCAGAATGAAATATCTTTCAAGCAATGTTTTAGAACTGTCTAAGGGACATATTTTTGGAATAATCCAGATCATAGGTCGGAAACAACTGTGAGTTAAGCAGTATAGGTGATCAAATGGTTTAAACGTGTTGTTCTTAACAAGACTTATTAAACTCTTAGTAAATTGAGAGCTGCCAGAATACCATGGCTGCTACCATACAGGAGGAGAGGAAGAAAATGATTTTGAAATCCAGCTCACTAGTGCAGTCCCTTCCTCTGATTTGTCATTTGCTGAAGTTCTTAAAGTCTTCTCAGCATTCAAGTTTGAAAAAAAATCCTTTGCAGTATCATGAATGGGCATGTGGCAAATGAGAAAAATACTACAAATTCTGTAGTGACAGAGTGACTTTTGTAAGACCATGCTTATCCAAAATATCTTCACGTTTAACCTTTAATTCAGAAGAAGTACTGATTTTTTCATTCTGCCTCTTTGTTATTTCCAAAGGCCTGAAAATTAGGGGAATGAGCACTAGTGGATGAGAACTTGCATTGTTAAGCTCTGCTTTCCACTAAATTTTTTTCAGCAGCTGGGGACAGACGAGAAGACCAGAAAGAGTTGGAAATCATGTCTTGTATGGAAGACTAGTTTCCTTTACATCATCCTGTATAACAGTACAGTACCTGAGACTGCCAAAAAAGCTTATCTTAAAATGCTTGTGCTAAGGAGATTTAGCTGCTAATTTAAGAACGACTAAGGTGAAGATGCAGCAGCATTTTTACTGACCTCAAAACTGAACTCTCATTTAGTTCAAACCAAACATTAGCAGTCAAGCAGTTAATGATTTTTTTCCCCCATGTCCATGAAGCTGTTGACCTGTGACATGTTTTTTATTAGAATATCATTTACATTTCATCCTCAAAATTTCATGTAGTCATTACTCATTAAAATATGAAAGCAAAGATGATTATCAGAAGGAAGAGCTGCCTGTGTGCATATGTTTCTGATCTTAGTATTTACCAGCTGAATTGAACTGAGGTCCTTTCCTCCTAATCCCTGTGCTGACTGCTTCTGTGGGGAGTCAGGCATTGGGAAGAGATTCTTTACTGTGAGGGTGGTGAGGCACTTGAAGAGTTGCCCAGAGGAGCTGTAGATGCTCATCTCTGGCAGTGTTCAAGGCCAGGTTGGATGGGGCTTTGAGCAACTTGGTCTTAGTGGAAGGTGTCCCTGCCTGTGGCAGGGTGGTGTTGGAACTGGATGAGCTTCAAGGTCTCTTCCAACCCAAACCATTCTATGATTTTTTGAGTTGCTGAATTTCTAAGAGGAGAAACAAAACACAATTCCTTTAAAATGTGTCTTTGGCAGAGAAATGGTCAAAGTTGCAAAGAAAAGTGCCACTTGCTCAGGGTGGTATTACCTCTGCACTGTCATCTTTGTGGGGCATACATAGGCTTACTTCTCATTGTAAATTGTCACTCAGCCCCAGGAAGTAAAAAAAGAGAGAATAAAAGCGTGTGTGGTCCCTGGCTCCCTCAGCTTCCTCCTTTACACTGCTGCAGATCTGTTTCCCTCTACCCTCGTCTGTTTTTCCAGGGCATTTTATGGATCATGTACTTTTTTATCAGCTTCTTATTTGAATTCTCCAGCTCTGCTATTTTTCTATTATTTTTTTTCCTGGAGTCACTGTGCATTTATTCTAAACTAATGCAGAAAACAGTTTGGTGTGACTGATTTTCCTTCACTCTCTAATCAGTTAAGGCATGCATATATTGATAATGATGGAAAAAATAGCTGTTTTCTGAGTTGTGGTGTTGGCTGGTTGTTTGGTTCATGTATTTGTTTTTCTGCTGCAACAGGCATATGTGAATTGATGTTTTCACAGCTCTGCTCAAGCCTTGTACAGTCAGTAGTGCAGGTAAGTTACAAGCTGGGTGTTTGCATTCAGATAACCTATTGAGCTAAACATCTATTGCTTATCTGCATGCTAACAGTATTTCAGAAGTGCTGACTTGTTTATCCTAAATTCTGTACTGAAAGTTTTGTGCTCCCTTGTTTACTGCGCACTCAGTGACTGACAGAATAACTATTTACACTTACTTAACTGGTTCTCCAAACCTCATACCCTTTGATGATCTTTACACATAATGCCCATTTACAGTCTCTTGTTATAGCCAAAATTTTCAGATATACACAGGCTTAGATCAGTCTCTTTCATGATCAGGAGATAGAAATAATATTCTTCTAGAAGCTACTATTTTTTGTCACTTTTGTACCATTTTCTAAATGAGCAGAAGTAATTGTTTGAATGGATAATTACCGGTAAAATATCCCCAGCTTCTCTCCATCACCTGACAGTAAGAGTGCAAGAGACAGTCATTCTGACACTGAGCTATGATTAATCGAGTCAAAAGAAGAGTTAATCACAAACAAAGACATTATAAAAATCTAGCTGGAATATATTTCTGTTGATGTAAGAGTATTAGGACAAGTCTATGTTCAGTGCTTGATCAGGTGGAATTGCACAGTTTCAGGCCAGAATGAGTGTTTCTCCGTCTTCCAGGGGTTGTTTTTTTTTTGCCTTATTTTTAGTCATAGCCTTATGTGGGTGATATTTTTGTTTGGTGAAGGCCACCTCAGTTTCACAGAGATCATATGACATCAACAGCCTTGTCATTTTTCTTAACAAAATAGCTACCGTTAAAAGATTCTAAAAGATGCGGGAACCCCCTTTATCATACTAACCTGTAAGATGTTTGTTTCTTTATCATTATTTTGACTCATCACAGGAACTGCTAGAGATTTTGTGAACTACATCTTTTGCTTATTTGCAGTGGAGTATACAATTACAAAGCAATTTTATTCTTAGTATAAAGATGTTCTGTAAGCAGAAGGCAATGACAGCTGAAGGTATTTTATGTGGTTCTGTAATTCACTAATTAAAAAAGATCATTCTAGCAAACAGAACTGCCTCTTGAGATAATGCTTAATGAACATTTCAGTGACTGGATGCCTTTAAACTCTGGTCAAGATTGCTGCAGTTCACATTGCATTCAACAAGACTGTATATTATAGCACACAAATTAGTTTTAGCTTTCATCAAAGAACTTTGAATTGTTTAACATATTTATATCTCTGTATTTACATTTGCTGAAATAATTGAATTTGTAACATTTGTAAGCCTGCACAAATTTAACTGCGTGTATTGATTGTTGCACAACATCAGTTTTATCTCATTAATAATAGAGTCTTTTGACATAATGCGTCCATACAGGCACTAATTATTATTCTTTGAGGAATCATCGGTTTCGGGAGATATACCCAGGACTCTTTACAGGGTGACATGTACAATGCTGACTGGCTGAATCTTAATAAAACCAGCCTTCTGTGAGCACAACCACAGCTTTGGGAAGACTCCTTGTGGAAAACGTCTGGTAGGGTTTGATGAGGTTAAAAAAAATCCTTCTCAGGAGCACTCATTATGAGGACTAAACTTTCTTGATGATCTTCATAGGTTCCATTGTCTTCAGAGGGGAATTAAAAACAATACACTGCCCAAATTAAAAACATAATGATATAAAGCCAGTGGCCATTAATAAGCCAAAGCAGATGTTCTTCTCCTCTTCTGGGATACTGCCTGGGACTCAGCAGCTAATTGCTGATATTGCAACACTACCAGAAAGAGCAGGGTATTTCTGTTTGTTCAGATTATAGAATCCCTACTTAACATTGAGGAGTTGAGGATTTTAATGCATTGTGAGCTGGTAGTTGCTGCCACAACGAAGCCTCACCCCATGCTCTGTCTTAGCAACAGGCTCTGTAGGATGATGCATATAACAGGCCTCCAGTGAAACAACTGTGATGTGTTTTACACTTCATCAAGGGAGTTGGGAAAAAACAAAACAAGCTTATTAGGTGAAATATATGTAGAAATTTGTCAGATCAGGAGTGACTGAAGGTAACTTATGGAGATAATATACTACTGTAGCTGTTCTTTCTCTTATTGTCAGGATAATTGAAATACTTTAAAGAAAAAGCAATCTTATGGGTATAGAAGCAGTGCTCCAGTTTTAACACTGTCTTATGCTTTGTCTCTTCTTTTTTTTTGTTTATTTTTTTCCTGCGCTCCTTATGTCTGTGCCTAGAAGGGTTGATACTAACTTGGTATTCAGTCAGGAAAGTAGAACATTTGATAATTTCCTTTCTAATTAATTTTTTAGTCATTTTCATCATCAAGATTGCCATAATCCTGCAGTTTTTTGGTAATGGTTCTTTCAATCCGTAGAAGTTGTGTAATAGAGGACCATATTCACTGTATATTGTGAACCTAACAGTGAGTTCCACCAAAGCACACAGGCACAAATTATTTAGGATTCTCAGTGTTTTTCACTTGAATATATGAAATTTAAGATATAGGGAGTATCATTATATCTGATTTTCAGGTGTCTGGCTCCCAGGGTGCCACTACCTATACAGAGTATATAAAAAAAGACACAAGGAAATGTACTCCTCATCAGACAGCATGCCATTAGCTAGATGTCTGAATTGCTTAAGAGAGATTCCTCTTTTTATGAATAGTGCTTTAAGCCCAGCATTGCATCAGATTTGAAATTCCTCCTCCCTTTGATTTAAATGGACCATTAATTTCAGTTGGATACAGGCATCTCAGTATCATTTCTGGATTTAGGCCTAAGTGCAAGAGTATTGTCTCGTACAACATGTTTTGTTAGATGTAAAGTGATGACTGTGTGAAAACTATTTGCCTCTGTGTTTTGGCTTTGATGGTGTGAAACTAACTGGTTTTTTGAAACCCGCATTTGTTCTGGTGGTTTGGTTTTGTTTTCCTGTCATATCACATTAAATGGCACTCTCTTAGTTTGTTCTACTTTTTCCTTTATCCACATATTCTTTACCTTAACCCTGAGAGTATAATATTTACCAAAAAAAGGCCAATTCTAGGTTTGAAAAGACAAATTTCAGGTAAAGCTTCACATTTGCTTCAGTTTCACATGTGCTTTTAGTTAATAACTGGTTTAACATTAATAATTTCACCAGAGCTAGAAATTAAATAGAAAATGTATTCATGTAAATGGTATTGAGTTTAACTGCATAATGTTCCCTTATAAAATAAAAATGTTTAAATCATAAGGAAATATAATGATTGGAAATTATTTTAGTGTCTGCCATATGAAATTATGTCTGTTTTAATAAATTCTCTGTGAAAGCAGCAGGAAACCTTGTGAAGCAGTGAGCAGCACTATGACGTTCTTCAAATATGTTTGCACTGTCAAAGTCCAGTGATGCTTTTTGTTTCTGGCCTTGCAGATCAGTTGTTAGCTGGGGCAGAAATTTCTTAATTGGGTGGGATATTCTGCTTTTCACACAACGATGAAGTTGACTTACTTGAATCTGAGGCTGCACTGAAAAAGGCCAGAAACTGCCCTTATGACTGTGCTTTAGGAGCATGTAGAGCCTGATTTTTCTGCCTTCCTTCTCAGGCTGACACTTGACACGTGGGCAAAGCAGGTTGCAATCCAACATGCATCACTTTAGTCTTTCATGCTTGCTTTATATAGGTGCTCATATGTAGACATTCAGAGCTGTTCTTCACGTGACAGGGTGTGTGGTAAAAGAGCCTGGATGAAGTGTGAAGCCTTGCTTGCATTTTCCTGGCTGAGCTTATTCCTGTGTCACCTCTACTGCCCCAGAGCAGCCTTCTCAGAGCTTCCCCAGGCCAGAAGCTTTCCGTAGCTGTGGCTGGTAGACAATAAGCAACACATGTACTCTTTTGCCTGCAGTCTCTTCATGGCACTTTTTATTCCTGCTGAGTCATTTTTAGTTCCCTGTTTTGTCACTTTGTCTTGCTGCCCCAAATGCAAAGGTTGCATTTTTACCTTTTGCTTCCTTTAACTAGCCTCCAGAGCACACCTCCTGTGTAGACATGTAGGGTGGTCATTAAGGTTAATGACTTTTCACTGTGCCTTATCTGGTGAATGGTACAAAGCTTTTCAGAAAATGACAAAATTCTCCAGCCATAGATTGAAATAAAAAACCAGACTTTTCACAATAATTTTATACAATTGACTACATCTCATAAGTTGCACATTGGCAAAAATCGCAAATCATCAAAGAAATCTTGAAAGTATTTCTCTGAGATAAAAGGAGGCAAGCGCTTTCTGCAGTTGACTTCTCCAGGAGATTTTGGGTCACTGAATGTTTCCAGTGTTTCCTGCTGCTATCTCTAGAGGTTGCAACTGTAAAATTCCACAAAACATATTATAGATGCTGAGCATAAAGTGGTGGTTAAAAGAGTATGGCTAGATTTATTCCCTGTTGTGACAGGGTGCTGAATATAATTATGTACAGTGAACTTGAACTCAACATATATGAAGTGGGAGACTGAAAATTATCTTTGAGATTGAGTTTAAACTTACAGAGTCTTGGGGGAATATACTGAGGAGCACTTGTCAGTCTCACAACATCTGCAGCCTGAGCTGAGGGGCAAATTACTGTATCTTCTGAGAGTGTGAAAGTATCTAAGGGTAGCCACTGACATACAGTGTTAAGAAATGCCTAACAAAATTCAATCTAAATTTGTGTAATCCATTAATCATCACAATTTGAGTTACTTAGGTAAGGATGAGCCGCCAATGCACTGAAGAAGAGTTTACTGTCTTTGAGATGAAATTAAGATTATGTGGCAGTGATCCAAGTCAAACAAACAAACAGTCTTGAGTGAGCAGTGTCTGAAAATAAGTATTTGGATTCTGCTTAGAATTAAGCAGCTTTGAAAGTTCAGATCCTTTGCTGTTTAGAGCAACATAAAAAATCTGCCATTTGTGCTTAAAAAAAAACTCAGGAGAGATAACTGCAGGCACTGTGAGACAGTCAGATCAATTGCCTACAACCATCAGAGACACAGTATGGGGGATCCTTACCCCAGGTGCTGGTCTGGGGAAATAAGCCAGGAGAAGGGATCAGTCTAACACCTCTCACAAAGTGGACTACGATTATGGCATCTCCTCATGGACCTGTGCTGGCCCACATGTGGGTCAGCCCCACTCAGCGCTCCCGCACTCTGGCACTAGGATGCAGAATACACGAGACACACAAACATACTGGACCGAGTCCACCAAAGGCCCATTAATGTGCTTAAGGGACTGGAGCATCTCGTATGTGGAACGGCTGAGACAACTGGGACCGTTGCCTGCAGAAGGGAAAGCTCAGGGGAGAATTCATCAATATGTATCAATACCTGATGTGGGGGGAGTAAAGAAGAGAGACAGAGACTGAGAATGTGAAACACAGCAGCAAGACGCACCTGTGGTAAATGCCAGAAAGTAACTGATGTATGCAATGGACCTCATTAGTTCTGCTACTCATGGAGCAACTGTTGATAGCTGATATCTTACAGTAATGTATTGCCCTTGAGTTAAATAGCTACACAAGAAACTCCTTGTTTATTTGGAATTATATACTGAATTAATGAGTTGCAAATTGTAAACCAATCCAGCTTCAATAAATATCAGTATGAGCAGCAGTAGGTTTTCCTACATAAATGTTCAAAACAAAATTATTCTGTGACTACAATAAGATTTAGAAAACAGTTATGCCCCCTATAATGTAAGTACTTAAGGAGAAGCTTACCATGTGTTTAAAATTATCTGTAGCTGCATTTGTGATCTGTGATAACAGTGCATATATTTTCTGGATTGCAGCACTTCAGAGGTTTTCCATTTTATTTTTATAGTGTTAGTGTACAATTCACCTCTAGCAATTTATAGTAAGGCTTTAAAAATTCTAATAATAAAAGAGTTTCTTTCTATGGCTGTGAGTAGTAATTTAACTTTACATTAAAATGTTCTCTACACAGAAGCCAAAAATAGCTATTGCTGACAAGTTTAATAAACTGTATTTCCACTTCAGTGCAATGCCAAAGTACAGGTAGTGAATCCTGTTCTAGGATTATCGTTGATGTTATTTAAAAAAAGGGAATTTATGGTAACATGTTTACTCATGAACAGTAGGGGACTTTATTTTCTTGTCTAAAATCAACAAAGAAATATAAAGCACTGGTAATATGCAGTTTCTAAAAGTGTGTTCTTCTAACCACCTGGGCCTTTGCATAGTCTGGCATGATTTCAAACACGATGTGGACTTTTTTGACCAAGTCCAGGGAGGGCCATGAAGACCTATGAAGATGGGCTGAGTGTTGGGGTTGTGCAGCCTGGAGAAGAGAAGGCTCCCCAGAGATCTTCTAGTAGCTTTCCAGTACCTAAAGGTGACATATGGGAAAGCTGGAGAGGGACTTTTTACAAGGGCATGACAGGATAGGACAAGGGGAAATGGCTTTGAACTGAAAAAGGGAGATTTAGATTAGATATTTGGAAGAAATTCTTCACTATGAGGGTGGTGAGACACTGGAACAGGTCGTCCAGAGAAGTTGTGGATTCCAAACATGAAATGCTTGTGAGTGTCAGTCAGGGCATTGCTCTTTCTCTGAGGATTCAGAGAAATCTTGGATCACTGAGATGTAATGTTTTCAGATGCCTGCATTGATAATTTAAGTATTCCACAGCAGTTTGTATATGTGGATGTTTTGGGAACAAGTCTCAAAGAATGGAGAGAAGCCCTGCAGGCACTGCTAGAGATCTTTAGTACCAACTGATTGTTATAACAGAAAGCAATCACCTTTTATATAACCTATTAGTCTTGAAGGCAGATCATTATGTTAAAAGTAGTCATTTGTCTTTCCTGTCAATGAAGATAAACAGATCACTTCAGCGGGTTGTTGAATTCTTGAGATAGAGGTCGGAATAGGTCAGGTGAATCCCTTTTAGGAAGCATTTATTTCTTTCTGTCATCAATCATGAAAGAAATCCAAGTTGCGTAAATTACATCTGATACCCAGTGATTACAGAGCTAGAAGGAAGAGCTGAATCCCACCTGAGATCTCTGTTGAAGGCAGCAGGAGTTTAGTCACAGTCACTAATTCACTTTAACGTGTCTATCTTGTAGACCTTAAGTACGTATAAATTCCATCTAAGGCATTCAAGAGTTTGCCTCAGTGGTACAGATCCATTTAAGGCATTCAAGAGTTTGCCTCAGTGGTACAGACTAGCAATGTAAGGAAAAGTATCTTCAATGCTAGAACTGTTCCAGTAAAAATATTTTGAGATGGTCCAGAGAAGGGCCACAAAGCTGATCAAAGGGTGGAGCACCTCTGCTACAAGGAAAGGCTGAGATAGTTGGGCTTGTTCAGACCGGAGAAGGCTCCAGGAAGAACTTTTTGCAGCCTTTCAGTTCTTAAAAGGGGCCTATAAGAACAATGGGGAGAGACTTTTTATCAGGACCTGTTGCAATAGGGTGAGGGCTGATGGTTTTAAACTAAAAGAGTGGAGATTCAGGCTGGATGTGAGATAAAAAGGCTTTTCAGTGAGGATGGTAAAACACTGGCACAGATTGGCCAGAAAGGTGGTGGATGCACCATCGCCGGAGATATTAAAGACTGGGCTGGATGTGGTTCTGGGCAGCCTGATCTAGTTGAAGATGTCCCTGCTCATTGAACAAGGGTTGGAATTAGATGACCTTAAAAGGTCCCTTCCAACCCAAACTATTCTATGATCCTGTGATTTTATAATCTGTTGTGGTTATGAGCCTGGGTTCCATACTGCCTTGTTCATATCTGCTTGGCTTGCAACCATTCAAGACAGATTCTGGTCATTGAAAAATAGAAATATGCAATATTTTGGAATTATAAAGCCATTCGATTCTAGATTTTCTATATTTTCACTTACAGAAAAATACTAATTTCATTTGTAGTGATGAGATAGGCTTTTAAATGATGCATTCTTTTTGCCTTTGATTCATATGCTGCTAGACTGAAAATGGCACTCTAGCTTTTGACTGAAAAGAAAGAAAATATATTTCTGATAAAACATGAAGTCTCTCTGAAATATTCTTTTTTTTTTCTCCTGTAAAGTATCTGATAAAGAATATGCAATGAATTGACATTACAAGAAACTTTTACACTTATTTGTTTGAGATGTTTACAATATGTTTCTGGGTTGGCCCTTAGGAACTGTGCACCCATTGATCAGCTCATGATGACTGAACAGATTATGCCTATATTATATGCTATATTATGTAAGTACGTTTATTGAGCAGAGGTACAGGCAGATTAGATACGTATTTGTGTGCACACCTTAATGTTTGGAGGAAAAGACTTTCGTTCTAGTGCAGACAGCTAGGGGTTCTTTCTCCTGTAAGTTAAATAATTTTGTATGAACCAAGAGTGAATTATTTTGTCATTACTAATGAATAAGGTAAAAGACATCACCCATGAAGCAGTCTGTCTTCTCTGCTTTTTATCATCATTGAAATTCAGTTCATCATCCAGCTGGAAACCTTCCCCCAGAGTCTATGATTAGGAAAGACAGTATTATGCCAAAGTCTTATTTAAATTCTGTTTCAACTTTATTATATGATATCAGACAACTTCAGAAATCTTGAGCACCCAATTTAACACTTCATAATTGTTCTCTGTGAGTTTGAGCATATCCGTAGTTCTCTCCACAGGAATTCCTCAGACATCCCTAGGGCCAGATTAACACATGTATTGATGGAAGTCTTCACCTGCTATAGTGTTTAATAGTGCCCCATCAAAATCAAATGTGTAATGGGATATTTAGGAGACTATAAATCTTTATGCACTTTGGATATAACGCTCACTTAGAGTATCTTTGACTATACCTGTTATGTCCCTTCTTCATCTCAACTAATTTCTTCCCATGAGCAATGTTTTTTACTGGTTTTGTTGGAACCACACTAACTACAGAATCTTAGAATCATAGAACAGTTAAGGTTGGAAAGGACCTTAAGATCACCTAGTTCCAACCCCCTGTCATGGGCAGGGACACCTCACAGAGACACTCAACCATGTCACCCAAGGCTCTGTCCAACCAGGCCTTGAACACTGCCAGGGATGGAGCATTCACAACTTCCCTGGGCAACCCATTCCAGTGCCTCACCACCCTCACAG
>JANHGB010019865.1:0-38348 GCA_026283785.1 Coracopsis vasa
GTCCCCGCCCTCCGCGCCCCCCCCCCCCCCTTTATATTCTGAACTCAGGAAGTCTTCTGTGCTATTGGGCAAATTGCAAAATCTCCCCATACACACTCACTTTTCTTGTCATGTTGGTTTATTTTCCTGAATGCATTACATCAAGTTGGACTAAAAAATTGGGGTGTATCTGACAAGATGCCCTTATCTGCAGGAATGGAAAGCTACAGTGAGCGCTGCTTTTATTACCATTACTTTTCAAGGTTTTACCCAAATTTAGTGCACTTTTGAAAAGAATCTATTGATATGAGAGAGGCCTAATTTTCTCTCAATTTACACTAATTTCAGTGGAGTTAGTTCACTTCTGTGTAACCTGGATAAAAAGTTAAGGTTAATAATTCTGCCTTCAGCCTCTTCAGGATGTTGCAGAGACGTGTTAGTGATCACAAAATTTGATCTCTTTGTTAAATCTGCTTTAGAATGGTGTGACCTTACTAAAATTAGTCATGTAACACAAAATAGTTTGGGGGAGATCATGCCTGAAAATTAAATGGCTTTGATGGACAAATGAACATGCTAGTTATCCTTCCTTGGATTATCTCTCTAGTGTTTTCCTATTGCATACTCATTTGTCATACTAACATAAATCAGAAATTTTCAGAATTTTTCAGAATTAATTGATTAAGCTACGGTTTATCATTCAACATCCTGAATGTAAGGACCATGAATTTCCAAGCGCAAACTGATTTACACTTGTAAATTTACCTAATCTCCAGGTTTTAGAAAGGCCTGTGAAACTATGTCTCTCTCAAAATCATAGTCAGCTCCTTCCCTCTAGCATCCTATAAATGACTCACTTTCAGTAAATTTATTAAGTCTATATCATTTAGATGAGCAACCTTCAGTTCAGCATATATTACTAAATGCTTGATTTTACCATTCACTATTTGTTCCTACTGTTGAGTAGTTGATTGCTTAACGGTACTGCTTCTGCTCTATTATTGAATTACCAATCCTACAGACTGGAAGACAGTAAATACTACACAAAACCCTATTTTAAATTTAGAGGAAACTATAATGATCATATAAATATATTGTCATCATAAAGGTAATAGCATTTCCTGAATCAGATTTATAACTTTATAAACAGATTTATAGCCATGACAAGGGTTCAGGTGGACAGAGATCTGGTTATAATTCATGATATCTCCAATATAAATGACTATGAGGCTATGAAACTATAATGAGGAATATTTCTAAATCTAAAGCTTTTGTATCAGTTCATTCTTAAGCACATGCACATTCTTCATACGACGGCTGAAGGTCACTGACCTTCCAAATCCTTGTATTATCTGAGCACGATGCATAATTTCCACTTGTTGGCATTACTGAGGGAACCACAGGGCCAGGCTTGCTGCTGAATACTAGGTACTCATTGCTCAGCTCTCATTGACTTTTCTCCATTAGAGCTCAGGCATTTCTTGTAGTCTTTATCTCCAATAGTCACTACTCTCATTAGAGAATCCGACTATACATGCATAAAGCAATGTTTGTAGAACTTTCTGTGCTTTAACATAGAATGTATTTTATTGAATGGAGTTTTAAACCAGCCGCATTATAGAAGTCTTACCTTTTCACAAACTCCTCAAAGAGGATCCGATGAGAATACCCTTTTTGACGTATTTTGACAGTTTCCAGAATTCCAGTGTATCGTAGCTGCAGTAGAACTCTCTCATGAGAAAACATCAGTGCTTCTCGATCATCATTAGGTTTAATGCAGCGAATAAAGTGAGGCTGTCCAACAACCATTTTGGATAAAAGATCCATGAGGGAATACTAGTGAAGAAAATAAAAAAGATGCACACATTTGACAAAAAACTGCAATGCAACTATTTAGCAGGAGAGATGTACTTGTAAACAGTATGTAATGCTTGATTATATGTTAATCTCTCATGTTAATCTGCATTGACAGTTTATTAATTTTTAAGCTTTTGGCTAAAACCCAGAACCTACTGAAGTTTTCAATTGTAAAAAAAAAAATTAATTCCTAGTTCTTATTCCTTACTTCTAACACCTTCCTCTTCATCACTCCTTATACCACATTCCTGTAGCTGAAGAGGGTCCATATTAATGAAAAAATAATTAAATTGAAAAATGTCCTAACTATAACTCTCTACTGTGGGCACATTTGACCAAATATCCCCAAGAACGAGCTCTACTGTGAAACATGCAATTCACAGAAATTTACAGAAAATTACAGGGAAAGTATTACAAGAAGTCATCAGTTCAGTCCTCTGCCCAAAGAGAACTGCAGATCTATCTTTACCATTTCAAGCACATCCCTGTTTAATCCATTTTTCAGAATCACTGAGGTTATAGACCGCACAATCTCCCTAAGCAATCTACTGAAGTGTTACATTATCATGACTATTTATAATGCTCTTAACATATAACCTAAATCTTCCTGCGGAAATGTAGGCCCATTACCTCCTTTCCTATCCACCCTGGACATGGAAAACAATTTATTCCATTTCATTTTACACTAAAATGAAAAAAAGTGTGATCTGATCACATACATCTGCTTTTCCAATGATTCCTCTGAATACTGATTCTTCTGCTCCATCCTCACTTCATTAACCCACTGTATGATAAGCATCTGCTGCAAATACACTTCATCTCAAAGTCACGTACAATTTCAAGCTGACTGTAGTCATTTTGCTGTAGGCTGCATGCATATTCTGCTGTACTTTCACAGTCACTCCCCCACTTAATTTGATGTTATTTAGTTTTATGTTATTTTATTTTATTCTACTTTATTTTAATCATAGAATCATAGAATAGTTAGGGTTGGAAAGGACCTTAAGATCATCAAGTTCCAACCCCCCTGCCATGAGCAGGGACATCTCACATTAGACCATGTTGTCTAAGGCTCTGTCCAACCTGGCCGTGAACACTGCCAGGGATGGAGCATTCACAACTTCCTTGGCAACCAATGTCTCACCACCCTCACAGTAAAGAACTTCTTATGGTTCCTACACAGCTGACATTTATTTCCAAAAGCATTCTAAATCCACACTCCTATTACTAGACAAGTCTGAATGTGTGTCCTTGTACCCACACTAGGGTAACATCTCAGTATACATCAGCTTCCTCTATGTCTTTTCTTACACTGTTTTGCACAGCAAAGAAAAATGGTATTCCTACATGGAATGAAGCTTTGACCCACACTGGCTAGCACAGCACTGTGAACTTCCCCTTTCTGCATGGTACAAGTGCAGCTTAAAACTTTTCCCCTCTGCAAGGACTGCATGAAAAAACCATTCCTGACTCCTAACATTCCAGTTCCAACATTCTCAATGCCTTTTCCTTACCTGTTTGATTTAAACACACATGCAGGATATACATTACCCCAGACAGGATTACTACTGATAAAATGGCAATCCATTTGACTTAGAACAGTACTTCCAAAAGATGGATTGTTTTCACTTATTAGCACAAATGACAAATCTTAATCTTTAAAAGTAGGTATGTCTGAGCTTGTGAAAAATATGAGGGCTTTAGTAATGACAGCTATTTTATTTGCACAAAATCGGTTTTCTGTTTATGAAAACAGGCCTGTTCTAGACCTTCAGCATTTTGGAAATAGTCTAGACTTCAGATTCTGTTATCAGTGTACTTGGTGAAATTATAAAAATACAAGTACAAGGAAACAAAAAGAAAAGAAGAAAAAGAAAAGTTATGAGTCTACAAAGGCCTCATAACAGAATAAAAAAATGCTCTTATTCCCTTTGATCTCACAATCCCATAAATATTTTAGATATATCTATTGTTCTTATCACCAAAATGTTTGTTTACAAATTAACTTTTGTACCCTAAAATAGGAAGCCATAGTTTGCCGCTTCATGTTAGTTGTTTCTTCAGGGTGTCGCATAACCTCCATTGTGTCAACCTGGAAGACAAAACTCAGATGTTAGAGCTGTTCTAAAAATACGGCAGACGCCCACCCCTTCCACTCTCTCTTTCTTCTCTCCCCCACACCCTGCCGCCTTTCCCATGAAAGCTGGGTTCAGATTTTGTTATGATCATTCCTTCAGATGTACTTGAGCGTACTTTATCAGAGGTAAGACGGGCAGTTTCTAACAGGTGCAGGACACGCAATGATTTCAGAGAGCTGCAAGTTTCCAAATGATTCCACACTTCTGTTTTGATAGTATAACAGCCAATGAAGCAGCTGACAAGATGCAATACCTTATCAACTGCATTCTAAAAAGCATTCCTCTTATCACCACTACAATGAACTCCATCAGGTCTCATTTTATGTATAAGAGTTATCATTTTTGTAATGACCAGAAAGCAAATTGAGCTGACTCATTTTGCTTATGTATGGAGAAAAAATGTTGTCAGATAACAAGTGGCAAACAAAGTAGGAAATCTCAAAATGAATAAGTCTTTTCCTTTCTGCTGCTGTGGTTACCATTAATTACTTTAAATTGCCATTTTGATGCCAAGAATTTCAGCAATCTTACTCTGCTGAGCTGCCATAGCTGCAGATACTGCTTTTTCCAGCATTTCAGAAGAGTTATTTTTAGAGGGTACACATGGACAGCGAACATATTGCTCCTTGTATATTTTAGTTACATTGTCAGTACAGCTGTTCTTATCAAAATGAAACCAGAATTTATGAATGAATATAACCATGGTTACCAATCACAAGCAGATTGTGTTGCTGTATTACAGCTCAACAAAATTAAAGAAAATCAACCAACATCCTGTTTGCATGGAGCATTACAAACATTTTAACATTCACTTGCTTTGTGGCAGTTTACCATCTGCTCTGACCAGGTGGCATTTGTATAAACCAGATAATGCTGTTGTCAGCACCTGTGCTACACTTCCTGGACTTTGCTCCATACGATCATTTCCAACACTCACTGACTTAAGACCACTCTTCTGAACAAAAAGTAGAAGTAATTGCTGAAAGATTACAGTTCTCAATAAAATAACTGTGTCTCTTACCTTCAGGAGATATTTGGGAGACTGCATGCAAAATATAAAGGAAATGAAGCACTAAGTAGTAATGGATCAAGAAAATGGATTTTGTATTGGGGAAGAAATCAAAAGAAAACTTGTGAGGCAAGATTCAGAATGCAGATGGTGCAAAGGCAGACAGATTTTCATAAGGGTGATCATAAATATTTCGGTATGTTTTTGTTTCCTGTGATGTTCTAGCCCAGAGTGGTGTACATGCACTAGTACAAATCTCTAAGTAATACATAAGGAAAAAAAAAATAAATGCAGTTTGACTTCAGTGTTAAGAATGTAACAGAAAACTGTAATATAGCCCAGGAAAAATGCCTTATCAGCAGAGATAACATCACACATCTTAAAAGGTCACCTGACAAAGTAAACATCAATGACCTAATCAGAAGAGCAGGCACATCCATGGGGAAGGATATAGGAATGTTTCATAACTAACTTGGCAAGACAACTGCTTTTTGAGAATTGATATCTAAATCTCTAGTAAAGGTCAAATAGAAGACAAAACCCATAAAAGTGAATATTGGCAGTAAATTCAGGGTAACTGGTAACATTAAATGTTAAAAGACAATCTAATCATAAAGAAAACCAAATCAAACCCAAAACCAAGTAGTTTGAGGACTGCATTAAAGCCCAAATGTCCATGAATTTGACCTTCTAAATTGAATTCTTGTCTGTCTACAAAAGCAGAGACTCTTAGTGATGTTGTTGTTGGAGGATCAGCACTCATGATCTCACAGTCATTTCTGGAATATCTACTGGCTAGTAAAGGGAGAGTTTATGCTCTACACCTTCTAGGCAGTATAATGCTGCAAGCATTTCCTTTTCACAGCTGCCTTTTTTAACCAAACCTGTAGAATCTTACAAACTTTGAGACTGCCATTCTGTCAAATATGGTTTACTACAGCCTGCTGGGTTCAAAAGGGTTTTGTTTTGTTTTGGCTTGTTTGGGGGGGAAGGGAGTTAACACACAGACAGACAGATGGTCAGAAACACTCATGAGGAGATGTAGTAGTCTCTTCCTGCCCTCCCAGAAAATCAGGGTAAAAGCAGTATCATGAAATTCCTTTTTCTATGGATGGAGTTGTAAACTCTGATCTGTGCAATCTGCAAGGACCAGGATCAATTTCCAAATCTTTTTGACAAGAAACAGTTGAAGTTTCCATTAGAAAAAATCTGATAGGCCCTGAAGCTAGGCAGATTTTCCTGTCAGAATTTTTACAAGTTTTGCCTCTGGTTAATTTACAACATCGAATGTCTATGAAGCCAGGCAATTTTATGGTAGGGCAATAATCGCATGTACAACAGGCAATAGGCTTTATCACAACTGGCTTAGTAGAAAATGATAGAACATAGTAAGACCATCATGATATAATCTTGTGTTTTAAATCACCAGCTACTCTTTTTAAACTAAAATGAAGAATATTTCAACAGTTAAGTCACATTTTTACATGACAGTAGTAGTGACATACAATATACATTTATATGATTACAACTGAAATGGAAAACAGCTTGGCCTACAAAAGACAAACTATTCCATTCACTAAAAAACCCCCAAAACTGCTTATAATATTCTGAAACAATATTAAAAGAATGATTTACGACATCATGTCACCTTATGAAGTCACTGGAAATTACTTTCACATACTGACCACACCTGCTGCTGGCATGGTATGAAATACTG
Source organism: Coracopsis vasa (assembly GCA_026283785.1). Taxonomy (NCBI): domain Eukaryota; kingdom Metazoa; phylum Chordata; class Aves; order Psittaciformes; family Psittacidae; genus Coracopsis; species Coracopsis vasa. The sequence goes on from JANHGB010019865.1 coordinate 6,701, forward strand.
TAAAACCAAAAAAAAAAACCTTTAAGCAAAACAGCTTAAAAAAATTAAAAAATTTCAAACTTTCAAACAAAATTACAATGTTTGGATTTTTTTTCATCAAATTGTAAACCAGTAATTTAAAATATTTTTCCTGAAGATGTTTTAATTAGAATTTTTATGAAATAATAAATTATTTTTGGCTAAAAACTACTTCAATTAACATTTCCTGAATAGTGCCACATGTGTTTTAGCTCCTTTAAAAATTCAAAGGGTGAGTAAAAACCACTTAAACACTCCTTAGTAATGGACTGTGTTTACTAAAGCTCTAAAAGGGAACTGCTCTATTCCATTCCAGCTGTATCAATAAAATACATGCTTAGAAAGCTTTTGCTGAATATAGCTGGATGTGAAAGACAATGTGTGTATAATACAAGAAAATTGGTGAGGCCATAATCTGTCCTTCAGCACTGAAAGTGTTTATACCAGAGAGGAAATAAATCTCTGAAATCCGCATCTGTATTTGCAGGTACAGTGAAGGATATAGATGTCTGGGTGACATGAATTACTGTATTCACATTTGAGTGTGAGCTCCTAATAACAGGAGAAAATGAAAAGAAATAGAAAACCCAGAACATAAAATTCTGTAAAGCTTTGAACAGTTGCTGTTACCACATTAATTTTTAAAAGTTATTATTTTCTGATTTGGAGGCAAACTGCCCCCCAGAACCCTTAACTAAGCTAACTCTAGCAGTATTATTTGGGAAGCAGGGAGGGGGTATACATGCAATGAGCTTGAGTCACAGAGTTTTGCTTACAAATTAAGTGTACTCAGCTGGCAACACAACCTATTAACTGCCATAAAATTATCCCACCCTTCTGCAATTATGCCACACACTTTTATGTCATAATTCAGTATAGTTTAAATTCTATATTTGCTCTTTTAAAGAATAGTGGTTTTGCCGACTCATTCTTTTCTGGCCATCTATCCCTGAGTGTGCTGTTTCCACTTGCAAGTGGAATTAAAAAAAGGAATAGAACGTGGGTTTTTTTTCCATTTTGCTTTTCATACTTTCAAATACACTATTCAAATTCTACCTAATTAAATCTCTTTCTAGGCCAAAATTGACAGAGGAAAACCTTGACCTCATTGAAATAAAGAGGAATATGGCCATCAGTATAACAGATTTCACTTCAGAAGTTTGAACACTATTCAATAATATATTGATTTTTCACCGGATTCTACAATAGGGTCCTCACTAGAACTGGAAACAGTGATCCCAGCTGAGGTAAATGTTTTCTGATGTGAAGGCAGACTCTAATTTGCTAAGAACCTCACTATGCACATCAGCTAAGCATCGAGTCCATAATCTCGCTGTAATATTTTATAAACAACAGCCTGTCTTCAAAGGGAACACTACTAACCTTGATACGCCCAGCACTAAGCTGTGGAGGCAAAGACCTAGATGCTGCTGTCACTCTGGCTCTTGCTTGTGCCAAGTTACCTGTTCAAAAACAAAAAAATACATACTGCAAAAACTGTTCAAGAAGCTTAGAAGGGAAAAAATTATATGGTGTCAAATTCAGGTTGTACAATAGCATGAAAAATAGCAGACACCAAACCACACTTCTTCCACACCCTACCCATTACCAATTGTGCCTGCAGAGTATTCAGCACGGGCATGACAGACTGCAGTGTTGATTTAAAAGGGAGGAAAAAGTCAGTGATAAGGTGGTATGTCACTGACCTTAGCTACTGAGCTGATGAAAACAAGGACAGCACAAAGGCATACAGCTCAATCACTAGTAATCAATTTCTCTGCGACTCATTGAGAGATTTAAAAGAGAAAAAGACAGCAGAAACAATCTTGTTTCTATGAAATCATGTGGATCCTGAAGTGTTTAGACAGCATCTTAAGATCACAAACTAATGAAAGAGATGAGAAAATGATAAGAGAGTATCTTTTTTTGACCTTTTGACATATAGGCCTGCTTAATCCCTGATCTTATTGTCCCTTGGGGTTTTTAAAGACTGGCTCAATTCCTCAGGCAAAAACATATTGTAGTGTCAATTGAAAGACAAGTGCCTTTTTTTAAGTGTACAGTATTACGTGCCCTAAACTTTTTCCCCTGTACTCGTAGAAAGCCAAAGTCATCACAAAATAGCTTTTTAAAATAAAGGCTCAGAGAAGAGAGAGGAAGTGATACAGGACTGTGCATATGCAAGACACTCTGTGTATTTCAAAGTTTTAGCAAGTCTAGCACAAGATGTCCAAATGTTTTCTCTGGCTATATCTTCAGAGGCTAAACTGTGATTAATAGCATTGAAAGAACCCTTTGAAGCAGGATTGGTGACATCAAAGCCCTAATCCATGGGTGGCAGGATTTTTATAATGAGTGGGAAGCATTTTAACACATTTCAAAGGATTTACAGCATGAATAAACAATAGGCCTCTGCAGATGTACCACACACCTTTCAGAACCAGAACACATAAATAAGTGTCCATTTTAATTTAAATGTAAATAAAGTGTTAACACTTCTTTCAGATGCTAAGTGCCTTGTTTGCATCAACTCCAGTGTTTAGCTGTTTGCTTTACAGAAAGCCAGTATCTCTAAACAGTCTTCACAGTTTTGCTAAACTATATATTACATAACGGGTGAGGAGGCAGGATGGGAAAAAAAGAAAAGCAAGAACACTTAATCGCTGGTAATTATTGCATAAGGGAGCAGAGCAAACCCAGTGTCCACATGACACTGAAAGGAACTTTGGCTCTCACTTTCCTCCAAACAAGAAAAATACCAGTCCCCTGAGAACAGTCTGGGGGGCCAGCACTCAAAACAGCAATGACATTCTTTGGAGGGATTCAAACATTCTGCATTCATTTTTAAAAGTATTTATCTTTTAAGCTCCTGGCATTGGGATTGACACAACGCTACAAAGCACGCACGTCACTTCCAGATCTAACAGTGTATGCTACCTGGTGGTCTGAATCACAGTGCAGCACACAAGATATGTTCATGATTTTGGAAACTGTTTTAGTCTATACCATGTTGGTTAGTGAAATCTGCAACTCCATTTTGAAAATCTTGCATATCTATATACACACATGGTACATAAGGTATAATCATGTATGTCTCTAAGTTTAAAATGAGGACTTTAATGAGTTGGTGAATTTATTATTCTTTCAGCTGTAGTTTTGATATTTTTGCATGTTAGAAATTACACTTTTGTGCTTTTTTGGCTAAAGTAGAAAACCTGGAATTTTTTGGTTTTGGTTAGGCTTCAGACCAGCAAGTCTAAAGCTTGAAGGCACTGCACTGGGGGACACACTGCATTGTGTCTTGGATGACACAACATAGGATAAAAGAGGGGAACTGGGAGAAGAAACAAATTGAATCAGATATTTAAAATTACTAACAACTTACAAAACTCTAAGGATCAAACAAAATTTAGAATAGTAAGACAATTGTTCAAAGTTCACCATACTTACTGCTGGCATTAGGTTCTAGGGTTCATAATTAATATCCCTGAGCCCCCCTTTAGTTCTTCATGCAAAAATAAAACTAAACTTAACATTTCTGATCTGGCAAACCAAGCTAAGAAATAAATACTTTTATTAATAAAAATCTTTAATGAATGCAAAAAAAAAAACAAACCCACAACCCAAAAGTGGTCAGTTCCTACTTATAAAAACCAAAATGCTTTATGTATCATGATTTTGTTCATTAGCTACTTTCTTCTAGGAATGAATTCTTATCAGTGCTCACGTCAAGTGAATTCTTATGTAATTACTAACTACTGAATTGCAGCATAGGAGGAAATCTGTAGAAAAATGCTATTAGCATTTTCTTCCTAAGAAGAAACGATGCTCCAATGAAAGTTCATGAATTAGTCATCTCAAGTAGTTCATGTTCAGGAAAATAACTACCTATCTTTAAAATGTCTAAGCCATTAAACCTAATAAACAGAATAAATGTGATTTGAAATTAGTCTACATAGTAAGAAATGTTTCACTAAGAGTTAGCATGGTGTGTATAATCAGTAAACATTTGGTACCAGTCCCTGCATTCGATTTTCATTTACAAAGTCATTTATTACTTTACACACCAAAAATAATTAAATGTTATTCCACTTTGTGACGAACATCAATATTTGAAGAACAAACATTTTTAGATAATAACATAGCCAGTTAAAACTGCCATGGGTTCCTTGAAAGGTTAAAAGGTTAAAAGACTGCACTGTGCCTTGCAGAAGCCTACCTTCACACCTATTATATGGTTAACACTTCAGAGAAAATACAAGTGACATCCATGTAGACTCAGATAAAATATTACCTATATTAAATACAACCCCATTAAATGGATCAATTAAGCAATTTAAAACCCTCTCAAATTTTTCTTAGATTTGTTTTTTGGTTTTTTGTTTGTTTGGTTTTTTTTTTTAAGGCATTCATGAGGGAGGAGAGAGAAGTTAATGGCTGAAATTAGGATTAATCTTTTAAACATGCACATGTTTAATTTCATTCACATGCATTTCTTTTTCAGTTCAACAGGACTGCTCCTCTGAAAAATTAAGGCTCCTACCTACGTGCCTGCCAGAACAGAGACTAAGGTCTCTGGGATTCATTTGTGTCAGCAGGGAAGTCAGCCCCAATGTTTCTCTGTTCAATAAAGTTAGGAATGTCATTAATGCATGAGAAGTTTCAGTCATTAAAGTTTATGAAATGCTCCAAGAGCTTCCAACAGAAAAAGAAGTAGCAGCACAAAAATCGATGCACTCACTGGCTAAGCTAACTGTGCCAGTGCTCAGCAAAATTCCTTTTGTCTTGAAGTTTTCTAAGAGATCTCACATCTCTGCAAACATATTCTTCACTAACACCTCATCTCAGCTAGGTGAGAAAGACCATACTGTCAAGGTACTGCATCTCTTCTATTATGCAACGCCAAGGAGGAGAAGTTTTGAAAGTATCTGAAGTATTTACATAGCACAGAAAGAAGAAATGGGTTTTCTTTATCAGGTTGGACTTTGGAAGTGCTCTCTAGACCTCAGAAGGGATTAGTCAGCATTACTGGCTTCTCACTTGCATCCCTGGCACTTACTCACTGTGTGATCTGGCTGAATTAATGATTTGTTCAGCAGTTGACTTTCCATAATAATTAGGAAAAGTACACTCTGGCTGGGATGTTCTGATGTTACTTATGGTTTGTCAGTGCTTCATTACTCTTAGGTGATGGGTTCTATAAGTAATATCAAGCAAATATTAGTAATATTAGCACTGTATTTATGACCTCATTTTGGTTATGTCTGCAATAGATCATTCCTCTCAAAGTAAGAGCATACCAGGTAAGAATTACATTAAGCTTTGATACGTCTAGTTTGTGAAGTGCAAATGACTTGCAGAGAAAGAGCCTAATGACAATGTCACCTTACTGTATGAGCTGTAGCAGGGATATTACTGTTATATAAAGGGCATAGTACAAGATCTTTCCTTATCCTCATATATTTTATTAATTTATTTCATGCTTCTGGTTCAGATAAAGTGGGTTACTTGAAACACCATGTAGATACAGTATAATATGGTCAGAAATGCTACAATGCATTCATATTTCATTGACACTACTTCTAATCACAGCTAAGCACTTGCACTCCAGAAGAGGTACAGAGTCAGACAATGTCTTTGACATACAGAGATTCTTCTCTGTCTTTCCTTTCAGTACATTTTATCTAGTCGAAGGAAGTAGACTGCTTATCTCCATAATGCATTTTCATCTTCTGCTACTGTAAGACTAAGCTTTTCTTAGCTCAACTATAAATGAATACATGTACTTTTTTTATTGGGTACTAATTTGAATCTGGTCACTGACTATCAAAACTCTATTCTTTTCAGTCACTGAAGTCATTTGAGCTAATCTTGTGCAACAAAAAGCTAAGAATTCAATTTTCTCATACACTACACATTTTACACAAGAATATATTTATAAAAATACTGTCTTTAGAATACAATTATCAATACAGACACACTTCCACTGCTGCTTATTCTGAAAAGAGAATCACTTTACTTCCTATTCAGCACAAGTAAATAAAAATAATAAATAGTATTTGCAAAATCTGATCCATATTACAAAACAGAATCTGATAATCATGAAAACTTAGTAACAGTGAGGCCCAGTTGGGAATAACCTAATTATATATAATTGCTTCAGGAGCAAAAAAGATGCACTTTTTGGCCCAGATTATCTGAAATTACAAATACATGCCATAATGAACTGAGAAATTCTGATCCTGAGTCTCAATTAGACTAAAGTTTTCTTTAGTCTTACTAGCATGGTATCATAGAGATCATACTTACAGATACTTAAAAGCTTTATGTTGCTAAACTGGAATTGGAGAACCTGAGAGTAAATTTGGTGCTGCTATGCTTTCTACTGCATACACTGCAGACACTTCAGGGGTCACTTCCCACATTTAGTAAGCCATACTGGCAAACACACAGCATGATGTTTACAGCAACAAACAAAACTGCTTCTAAGCACCATCGCTGCTATGTTTTAACACAGTAGGTTAGTAGACTTCTTGCAGAATTCAAGGGAAGAAAGACACTGACAGCATCTGAGATGAAATGGAAGTCAAACTGCATACTGTATTCCAAGATATGTAAATGTATGATCTCAGCAAAAAATGTCTTAGCTTTTACCTTCACCTAGTAAAGAAGAACAGATTATGACATATAATTATCTTGTGGGAGAGCCCAAAATATTTTTAAAGCACAACCATGAGTATTAATGGCTATCTTAAGCAAGATGCTCAATAAACTCAATCAGATGTGTAGCATTGACTCTACTGGGAGCGTGTTCACTGAAATGCAGACATTTGCTGAAATATCACAGGCACATAGATGATCATAGGATAGACAAGCAAACCTTATGTGATCCTCAGAACATCATAGTCCCATGACATGACCAAACTTACAGACAGCAAGCAAAGCACATATGCTGTAGCCTGATCATGTGATAGACAGGTTCCCAGGCAGAGGACAAGGGAGAGACACACGGTTCTGGAAAAGGGGGTAGCAGAGAGGAGTGGCACACTAAGTACAGCTAAGAGCTAACTATCCAAAGATGCATCTAGACAAAAGAGAAAACAAAAGAAAGAAACAGAAAAATTGCTTAGAAAAACCAGTTAGAGGTTATAGTATAAACAATGCTGGAGTTTTCTATTGCTTGGTGCCCAGAATTTTCTTTAGTCAAGTCTGTAGCCTAACTGGCTGGAGACTGACTTGACAGGCTGGCCACAGCCTGATCTGGTCAGTCTCGCAGCTGCTGTAGCTCAGCTTTTTATAGTTTATATACTGACAGAAGACACTGGTATCTGATTTCTTTCACATATCAATTTCTATCCACATCTTTAGTTGTGTACGATTTGATGGCATTGCATGCAATCAGCTCTGGGCAACAAACCTTGAAATCTCTGAGGAGCAGCAGACAGTACAGAACACCTCAGTCTGCATTTATGGCAAAGTACCTCACCATCAACACAAGGCTTTCTGTTGCCCCAGCAAATTGCCCTGGTTCCTGTACCACATCTGTAACTGAGATTAGAAGAAAACTACAGAGGTGTATTTACTGTGAAGACTTCATTGTTGAGGAGTTCTCCATTAAGTTTCAGCATTAGCTAAAATCCTCTTATTGTAATTACCTCTATTTAAGAGAGATAAGAAGTTTATTTCTTCTTCCAGAGGTATTTAGAAGAATATTTCTAAAAAACATACACAGGTTGAAAATATGGTTACCACACATGCTGATTCAGCTCTGGTCTCCCTCACCGTTTTATGTAATTGATATCCTTTCTCTTGCATGTTAGGGAAGATTCCCCAAACATAACCAATCACAAATGCTTTACCTAGAAGAGTAAAAGTCTGATTATTAAGAACATGGTAGTCATCTCAGTATTTTATCTATGTTCCTTCACCAACATGAAACAACAGCAAGCATTCTGGTAGCTCACACCTCAGAATCTTTTCTTTGACATTCTCAGGACTGTCATCAAACACTAACAGTTCAACTGGAGGCCAAAATAATTTTCTAATAGAACAGTGAATGAACAGGAAACCCAGGAGAAGTCAAGAACTGTGATTTCCACCCTACTGTTTGTATTTACAGAGTATGTTCCCTCTCCATGCAATGTATAACACATTTTATGGTACATAGTCTATCACTTAGGACCTGCTGCTGAAGCTGCTGCCTACATACACAGTCTGATCAAAATCCTGTTAAAGCCAGTGAAGATTCCTAATGAATTCAGTGGTAAAAATTCAGGTTTAATGATTTCACCAAAAGCACATGGAATAAAATGGAGGAACATTTTTTCTGACCTCGCTATGACTATCAGTCTTCTCAGGGGTTGAGATCCTAAGCTAGACAGGATAAAACCGGTGTCAAAACCAGGTTTTGACACTTCAAGAGAAGAGCTGTCTTTTAGAAGTCTTAGTTTAGCATGAAACATAGTTACAGAACTTCATGGAAGTCACCTGCCTCCCTGATTTTTAAATCTAAGCAGTAATGATATTGACTACCAATTCAATCAAGTCTCAAAGCCTTCTCAGCTGAATGTTTGCTCCTCTGGATCTCAGCACTTCCATATATTATCACAGACAGAGCACAATCAGTTATGTTTGTGGTGATTCAAAACATTGTTCTTACTTGTATTTTTATTTCCACACTTAATGAAACAAATACCCATTCATGCAAACACCCAAAAATGCATTTCCTGTCTCTGACACACACTATGACCTCCTGTCCAGGCAATTCAGTTATATACTTTCCTACATCAAGCCAAATCAGGTTGGAATAAGTAAGACAAAGTCAAATAATAAGAGAAAAGATAATTCTGGTTTAGTGAAGTACAGACCTTTACAGTTTCCTGTAGGGTGAGTGAATAAAGAAAATAGATAAAAGTACAACCTCATAGTAAAGACATCACTCTCCGAGTATGGAATACTCTGTAACAAATACAGAAAATCCAGCAGAGACTCAGAAGTTTGTTTTCCACCAACTACATTAATCTCTTGGATACATTAACCCCTAATTCAATTATTTTGAAAGAATACGAAATATAAGCACATTCTTTGTAAAGGACACACCAAAAACATTATGGATATTCAAACCAGCACAGTTATCTGAATATTCAACAAATTTATCTGCTCTGCAAACTCACCAGCAAATTTAAAAATAATTGCTCTTCTAGGATTTGATCTTGAAAGCTACTGAACGCTTCCAATAGTGTACCAAGCATCTTTGACACAGTTTGACCTTACAGCACATACTGCCTGTCAAAACTGCCTAGTAAGTTACTCATTAAAACAACTACTGTATAACGTTCTCTGAATATTTCTCTATTTAAATTCTGTATATGCTGCACAGTGAGATCCCACAGTCTACTAGTTAATATTAAAACTGGGAAAATCTTCTATGTAATACAGCTTTTGTTTCCTCAGTATCGACACATTTTGAATTTAATTAGTATACAGTGAAGTGTTAAGATTATTATTCACGACTGTGAGATAATGTTCATTATAGAATTGAGAAGTTAGGCTAGTAATATAAAAATCGAAGAGATACCTCCTGTCTTCTGAAGGTAAAGAAAAATATTCTCAAGATTTATTCTACTGAGAACGGCCTATGATCAATGAAATCAGTTAGCTCATCAAGATCTGGTCTTACACTTGCTCACTTGTACACTTTTTAGGATTCAATTTGCAAACAGTTGGAGACAAAAAACTAAAAAGGAAAAAAATCTATGCCCCCTGCCCATTTTCAGTACAATGTAATCTGTGAAGTCTCATATTAAAACCAGTGAATTTCTGCTTGGGCAACACCCTTTACCAAACATAAACATGATAAATCTAACTTGACCCTTCTCAGCTGTTGTGCTAACTGCCATGTGCAATTCCAGAGATTCACTGACACTTTTTATTTACAGGGAGTTACTCTCAACAGTAAATAATTATTATGGCTTATATAAAGCTTTTGCAGGACTGAGACCTTAACTTTGATCTGATTGATGGTTCTGTTTCTACATGAGTTCCATTTCTAGGGCTAGTTTAGGCTGCATTTTGGATCCTGCTGCTAGCAAGTCTTGTATTTGTGTCCTGCATTTCTCCTGTGACACAAAACTTTAGAATATGAAGAAAAAAGAAACACTGACCTGTAAAATGCTCAATAGAAACACTAAATAAAAAGTAATCTAACACCCTACCTCCCAAACTCAGTTAAGCTACATTTAACTTAGTTTACTGATGTCCCACATCTGCAACCCAGTAAAGTTCACAATTGTTACACTGCACAGCTGTGGTTTAAAGCCTCTCTTTGCACACAACACACTGGCAGCAAAGCAAAAATGATTAACTTTTATATGCTTTTAACACACGGACGAGTCAGAAGCAGGAAAGCCTCTGTGTCCGGAGTGAAAATATATAGCTTCCATTAACTTGATCTAATTCTTACAAAATATAAATTCTGATTCATCTTTAAGTAGAGAAATTATAATGACAATGGCTTTGTTTCTGTTTCATGTGACTTAGAGTGTCTGCAGTTATCTCTTAGAGGTGAAAACACTAACACAAAAGTAGCATTATAAAAAGATATTACTGTAGGATAAATTAGTGAAATTAAGATGTATTTGAGTGTTTTTCTCTATTGTGATGTATGGAATTAAAAGAAAAAAGTCTGCTAAGCTCAAATGAAAACATGCTGTACTTCACTGCATAAGTTAAGCCAAGAGACCTCCCACTACTGATCACTAGAGAAAGGGCTGTGCTCAATAGGAATGCACAGTGACAAACATGACAAGCCCAAATCATGGTTCTACTGAAAACAATGGCAAAGTATCTATGATTTCAACTGCCCAGGATTTCACTCTATGCACGGTAGTATTTGTTCAAGGGACTGAAATGCAAGAAAATCCATTTGTTTCCTTCAGTTTCTGACTCTTCATAAGGAATCAGTCAATATCAAAGTTACAGACAAATTAATATTGAGATAATACTCTTGTCAACAAGCAGTGGTGAAAACCAATTCTTTAAATTGATTCTGCAAAGGGTCCTAATTCCTGTGTTCTTTAGTGTGCATAAAGAAAGCCTGAAACTTTTTCACGTTCTCTCTCAGCACATGGTCCGTTAGTTGGTTGTGTTGGGTTTTTTATGACACATGCATTGTTTATAATAACTTTTTGTCTAAAAGCTGTAAGCAGGTCTGGAGACTCAAAGGCACAAAGAACACAGACTAAAAATCAATACTGAGGAGGGGAAGTGACCTTTAGGCAGGCTAATTATAATTCATTTGGTTTTGGAAAAAAAAAAAAGAAAACTATTTTCCTCCTATTTTGGTAAAAAGTATTCCCTGGTTAAAACATCACTATCCTAACTATTCAGCGAAGATTGTGAAAACTTTCATCCCAGTTCTCTTTGACAGATTATGTTCAAATATGTAGGCACCATGAACAAGGAGTGTTTAATCAGCAATGGATGATATATTGATACTATATGACTCTGAATCCGCGAAGAATACCCAATGCTACCAGAATTATTGGACATGATGCTGCTGTAGTGGTAATGATACTCGGCTTTGTGTATCTACACAGCCAAGCCCAGCCCATACAGATCCTCAGAGCTAAGACAAGGACGTTTCCCAGCATCTCTACATTGCTGGTGGGAAGGCTGGAGGATTTCCCCTTCCCTCTCTGCAGGTGGCAACTCTCACTCTCTTCAATAAGGACCTAAGGCACAACAGAGCAACCCTGACAAAAGCTCTACATGTCTGAGTGATAGAAGGTAAAAAAGTCTGCAGAAACTGAGTTTCAGGAGTAGAGAATCATGTTGTGCTGCAGCTTTTCTGAGAAGATGAAGTCCCTCTGAAACACCTCCCTGTCCCACCAGCATGATCTGGTCAGCTGGAGACACAAGGTGAGAAAGAGGAAAAGTGGAAGAGGAAGCTGCAATATTGAAAAGCCCCAATGGTGCTTGCCCAAGCAGTCCAATGGTACCACCACTTACATGGTGGTATTCCTGGAATATCAGGACAGTGAGTCAAATTGCCTGACCACCTCACTGATAACACTAGCGAATGTACCAAGACTCTCCTTAATTTTTCCAATTAAAGCCTTCTTCTCTTACAAGAGGACTCTATTTTCTAGGTCACATGATTCCCTTTCTCTCTGATGCTAATAAAACTCTCTCTGTGATGCTGATAAACTAAATCCAGAGGCAATCAGGAACACATTATCTCTGAATGGGAACATGCACATTCAACTGAGGTAGCAGCAACTTTTGTGAGGTTTTTTTCTGGACAAATATGGAAGCAGTTGGGAGAACTGTTAGATTAAACTAGGATATGCTCATAAAGACCCATAGAAAGTGCGGATTCCAAGAGGTGCTGAATGTGCCTAAGTTTCCCCTGAGAGATGACAAAATGTGCTGTACACACCACACAATTACTGACAGAATGTTTAAGTTCTGGTATCTTGTATCAGTAACTGTGCACTCTCTTAAACATAAATTACTACTACAAATGTATATTTAATGTCCTGCTGTTAATTTCTGGCCCTTTAAACTCCAGTCTGCTAATGTGAAATAGAAGCATTTGTTAAGAGGGGATAAGTATATTTGATAAATTGCAGGGATTTACATGATCTTAAATTAGAACAGAAATTTAGTCTTTTTTAATATTTATTTTCTTGCTGCTGCTCAGTTTTTGACAGCAGAAGACATGACAGTTATATAAATAAACTTCAAACACAGGATCTTCTCAGGGTGGGAAAGGCATCTTTTTGTTCTTACTGGTATTTAAGAACTACATTTTCAGTAATTGTCAGATCCATGTTAGCAGTCACAAAGTCCCTCTTGCTTCTGGGATAGCACCACCTAGTGACTATTACACATATCGGAGACTGCTGCTTGGCAAAAACCACCTATGCTGCAAATTCCAGCGCTAGTTGCAAGCAGATGTGAGAATGTGTTGTCACTCATCTTCAAACAAAACACCAGAGATTCTGGCAGAAAGCTCATTTCAAGTCAGGGTTACCTGGAAAGATGCAATATGGCTTCCATGTAAATTATTAACTTTCGCATCAGTCAGTAATCTACAAAAAGCTGGAGAAAGTGATCAAGATTATGAACCTTACTGTTGTATTTTTTCTGGTTTGCTTTAGGAATGAAACACATGTTGAACGCAGGGAAGAAGGCTAAGAAGCAAGGACAGAGTAGGATGGAGCATTTACACTGTCACTGTTGTTTACAAAAGCCTCTTTGCAGAAAGTTAAAAGAATAGCATTATCTTTCTTCACTGAGCAGAGATGAAGCAGCATTGCCAGCAATACCTTCTGTTCTCAGCCAAACCTTTCATTTATCTTGCAAGCTGCCAAAACTAAACCTGGCAACAATCTGATTTGAGAACACAGAGGCCCCAACACAGGCTGTGAGTGCCAATTATATTAGACAGCCGGAAAAAAAGAGTGTAAAATCACAAAGACTTTCCAAAAGATAAAAATGACATAAGGGTTTTAAACTATGCTTATAACACTGTGCACAGGAGCATACGCACAATCATTTTTTAACAGGATGTCCTGTACCAACTTGACAGAAATACATGTAACACTAAACTTGCTGTGTGCTCATCATGGAAAGGTAAATGTTCTACAGCACGAGGTAGAAAGCACACAATTCATGTAAAAAAAAAAAAAAAGTGGAAATACACGCGGTAACATGGTAACTATACATCACTGCAGTGAGAACTATCTTTTTACTGAAGTCTTTATACATCTCGGTAAAAATACCCAAGTTCAATGCTGCTGCCACTGAAAATATTTCTAAAAAGCCAGAGGAAAATTACTTTACACGAAAGCATCAGCATTCTGATTTAAAACTGGCAATAAGATCAAACGTGTAATATTTACAACAATTTGGACTGATAAACGGGACAAAGCACCTAATCTGTTTCATTCTCACAATGAGCTCCAAGGTATAAAATGGCTAGTAAAAAGGGATGTAGAGGCACGTTTGACCAGATGTGAGCTTATTTTTTGCTTTGTTTGAACCATCTAGCATGAGTAAAAGAATCTCTTTTACCAGTTTAACAGACTCAAATGTCAGAAGCAGACAGAAAGATTCTTTGTTCCCCACTTGGACACAAACCAATCTCACTCCACCTTACACTATATTCGCCTCCATCTCAGCTTGTCATAGCTGAAAGGAGAAGGATGTTCCTCATTGGTTCCTCACCTCTCAGGAGCCTCTAAAAGCATACTTCGAAGGGATGCAACCCAGAGCCCTCTAATTACAGGAAAAGAACAGAGATATTTTAACAGGAATCTATCCTGTGTGGAATATAAACAGATACTGTGCTATCAATTTTACATGTGCAAAGGCGGCTCCAATATACGTCTTTTTCCAGATGTTCTTTTTCTACATAGAAATCTCAAGAGAGACTAGATGCACCACCAGAAGCTATGACTGGGCTACTGAGGATGCAGAAATCTCAGATAGGGCTGCTGCACAGGCACAGAATTGCATCTACAGCCTACGTACAATAAGCCTTCACGCAACCAATGCATGTACACTTATTTCTACCTAAAAATACAACATCATTTGCATATGTCATACCAGATTACAAGAATTTTGCAGTCTAATACAATCCATCATAATTAAATAATTCCTTAGTATTACATCTTTTTCTTACTCTTTACGAAAAAATATTTTACATATAAGGAAAGTATTGAGAGATGTGTACATTTGTTGCCTTGTTTGCATGTATACTGCAGATCAGTTGTACAGGTGAATGGTATTCTGTCATCTATCCGTGGAGTAATCAAAGTTCATCTTGCTGCTCTATTCAGCTATAGATCAGTGCACTTTTATGTAAGTCAGTATCAACAAGTTTTAAATCAACCGAATTAATTAATTCTAGTAGATTAGTATGTGGTTTTTATAATTTGTAAGAAACTCTATTTATTGCACCTATGCCTCTAAATAGATGGATATTAACTTCAAAACAACTTGATCTACATTACAGCACTTATGAATTGTAAGACACGGTGCAATCTATCAACTGAGAATTAATCTTAGTAACAGACTAAGAACCAAGAAACTCCTATATTTTCATCCTGCACTGAGAATGAGTTCTTCCCCTTTCTCTGGAGTGAGGGATGAATCTTTCTGTGCTTTTAGCAGAATTCATGTCCACATGTTAAAAAAAATAATAAAATATGGTAACAAAATAACATTTTAGCTATGTAGGAAACTTTAAACAGCAGAGCTGAAAAAGAATTAAAAAAAAAAACTGTCTAGAAACAATTACAATTTTGGAGGAGTAGGTAGCTGAACATGTTACAATGTTACCAAAGCTGTGCAGAAAATACCTGTCTTTGTTAATGGGCTAGAGAACAGCTGCTGAAGAAGTTTGTTCTCTGAAGTTCGCAAGACCACCACTATGTCAGCAGGAAGTGTGTCTCTGTTCTTTTCAAGGAATGCACTGGCATCATATAATACCTAGCATGGGAAAGAGAATCAGAAAAGTTGCCAAAACCCAACTATGTTCTTTAAAATGTGAACAGAGAGGACGACCAAGTAGACCAGTTAATTTGGCTCTGGCATGCCAATGAATTATCTGCAAAGTGTACAGCTACAGTAGTGTCTTCAGAATGTGAAATATCTGTGAACGGCACCTATATTCATAGCATTCCACTGCACATCAAATTGGGTTAAGTGGCTTAAATCATGTTGCATTATGCTTTGTCACAAGTAACTATGGTATGCATGATGCAATATAACAGACATACTTCATTAAAGCTTAAAGCTTAAACTGACAATTTATGTGTGAAATAAGAAACTAGCAATATTCCTCTCTAGCCCAATTGAACTGGAGTCCATTAGTTTACACAGAAACTGAATGTCCTCCTGCAATACAGAACTGGCCAGCAGTGTTTTTATGACTTGGCCATTTGGTTACAAAGAATTTCCTAAACCTGTGTGAAATTTTAGTTATTCTTAACAAGCCAGAAAGCTGGACAAAGTTTACTAGAACATATCTTAAAATTCTGGAGTTTTATGAGCCAGAGATGGGACTTCCTTGATAACTATATAAAACATGGCTATTTCAGTTTTGCTTATAAACAAAGACTTGGAACTGTAATCACAAGCAAAGCTCATGTTACGTAAAACAACTGGCCCATTATTCCCCATACAAAATAATAGGTGAACTGCTAAGAACAAAAGAAGTTAGGAGCTACAGAGTACAAGAAAACATCTGCGCTTGCTAGCTCCAGTCTTTCCAATGCTCTCTAGAGGATTTTAAGTTCTATTGCAGACATTGGTTTACATTGCATTTTGTGCGTATACTTCTATACACTCACACACAGAACTTACTGGCATTCACACGATGTTAACAATCATGTAGCCTGTTCTGGCTCCAGAGAACTGGTCCTTTGAAATGATTGTAGTAATGATGTTTCTGGTGCCAGATTTCTTACAGAATAAAAGATGGTTATTGTCTACACAATTTGTGAAAGAACCCTAAGGATAGGTTCCAAAACAGACTACTACACATGAAAATTTTATTGTAGAATCTACATTTCTGTAAACTTTATCATTTTGTCTCTCAAATTTTGGAAAAAAAATTAAAATCCTAAACCAGAAACTTTGGATAAAACAAGTAATTCGCATACCAGTTATTTGCACTGAATAAAAATCGCGTGGCCTTACCTTTCCAGCATAGTGCTGAATACCAAATGACAATTCTACTCCTTTTGGTCTCCAAAAGTATTTGCATCGTAAATTGCCTTCAAATTTATCTAGACATTGGGAAGAGATTGCTGTAAGTAACTTAGAGTGACTAAGTAAAATCTTCATCCTAACTAGGGACAATTTGCTGCTCAAGAAGCCAGAACCACTATAAACACATATATTACCAGATTGCTCAGAAATAGCTGTGTGCCAGCTTCTCTGTGCTTTCTTCCAAACTGCCACTTCTGAATGGAACAGCTCATTCTAAACTAGTCCAGTAAGACCATCTTTCAAATCCCACTGCTTGTGGATAGTTTCATGCATGGAAAACTATCAAATAGCAGGGCCAATAAGAAAGTGTAACCACTGGTCATATTTTGCTATGAATTTGCTTAAATAGGGTTTGTGGTAGGTTTATTTCAACCATATTCATTCAAAATTGTGCATATATCTTGCATGCTTAGATGCCTATTATTTGTATTTTCCCTGTCTTCCTTTCCCCATTAATTTGGCTTTCAGAATCATATTTTAAGTATATATTAATGTCTTCCTGCTGGGACCATCTCTTATTTACTTTCGGACTTCTACAGAAAAAAAGGTTTTTAACTAAAACCTCTTTTAAAGAGGCTTTCTGTTTCCTATGACTACCTCCAAAGAGCTGACACAAAAAACTCCACCACTTTCTAAGAAAAATGTCTTTTATACCCTGTGACATTTTGTATGCTCTTTAACAGTTTGAAATTAAATTAGTGCTGATACAGTAAAACTTGTTGCTATATTTCTTTATCTGATCTAGCAACTAGAGACCTCAGGCCAAAATCAATGGATAAAATTCTCTGTCTTCTTGTGTAGGTCAGAGAATATTATCAGCATGTTTTTTCTAATGTTGGAATCCATTCATATTTTTTATTAGTTTTTTCTTTCTATTAACATTAAATCAAGCTTGTACTTAAAGCTAGAAGAACTAACTTTGGAATTTCAGGAGGTGGGAGGAGGGTGGCAGAATTAATTATTGTCTGGCAGATCTGGAGAGGGCAAAATATCCCTCTTTGCTGTCTCCTTGAGGGATCCTGCTGTGCTGTGTATAGATCAGCAGTATGACTGATCGGCACTGGACCAAGGCAAGCGCCTCTGTGAAAGTGTAAGTTCAATATTCAGTATTAACTGATTTATAGGACCAACAGGGAAGCACACAGCTTTAGTACACAAAAAAGGACTGGAAGGAAACCACAGCATTCATTCTATCTGTGACTTAAATTCAAGTTTCAACTTAGCCTAGCAGAAGTGAAAAATCTTGTACATATATCATGCAGTTTAACAGGCAGCTGTTATTTTTCTCTAACAGTTTGAGTTTCTGCTGCACACTCCATTGAAGGAACTGCAACTCTGTTTCATATAGCAGGGAAAAATGTAGCTCTAGTAAATAAAAAGCAGGGCAACCGTTTTAAACATGGCATGCTCTCCATGTTTTAAAGTTTGCACCAAGATTTGTTAAAATATATGTAAAATATGCATGAAGGAAGGGAAATATTCAGCCAGATGGCACACCAGAAATAACACACACTTTCTATTTATGATGAGATAATCTGGAGTGAAGCAGTATTTTCTAATTGGATAAACATGGGCTGAGAAGCCTGGAAGATCTAAATTTTACTCTCAACACTAATGCTGCTCACAGGGAGGTCCTAGACACAAAATTCTACAATGTCTCAGCCTTCCCTTCAGTAAATAGAGATAAATGCTGCTTGCTTACAGGGACAGGACACAGGTTATTTCTTTGTAACAATGGAAAGACAACAAGCCCTAGAAACCTGATATATAAGATAACTTTAGCAATATGAAAAGAACAGAAAACACATAAGCAGAGGAAAATAATGAAGCACAATGACAAATATGTGCCAAATGAAATCGCACAGCCTTAGGAGGACAACTAAGCTAGTTGTCCATTCTGCCTTGTCAAAATACATTTGTTATTTCCCAGAATTTTTGTTTGCACATACCAACTAAAGTTAGGTCTGTTGCCTGAGGAAATCGACTTTCTTCATCTAGTAGAGACAGGAGACCCATGGGTTTCTGGAGGAACATATCTAGAAGCGGACGGTTGTCCTCATACTCTACTGTAGTAGCATCAATTCCTTCACTCTGATATTCCATCTACAAAGTCACCAGCACAGTTTCAATACTGAACCGTAAAAGCAACATCATCGTTAGATCATTTATGATGCACAGCAATATTCTATATGCCCCAATAACATTATTTACAGAACTCCAACTGAAAGATGTTGTTATCTTGCACTTAAATCACATACCCATTTTATAGATTATGATGTATAGATTATGATCTGTCTTTCAGGATAGCTGATTCAACCAGACCTCATCAGAGCTGAATTTACCTGCTCAAGTGCAAAGATATGTTGATTGAAATAAAATTGAATCTGTTCATTAGCGATATTTATGCATAGCTGTTCAAAGGAATTTCTTGCGAAGTTCTCAAATCCAAATATGTCTAGTATCCCAATATTCATCCCATTGTCAGTATTGCTGCATGTGAAAATACAAACAAAGTTCATCATGGGCAGCACCAAGTTACAATAAAAATAAATATGGTAACCAAGATTGCATAATTGATTCAATCTGTCTGATGCAAATAGGGAGAAGAAAAAGCATGCTTGAGCTTAAGACAACTTGTGCAATTTTTCAGCATTGTTAACAGTTTTGTTTTTCACTTGCTTCTTGCGAATTTCCATGAATAAGGCAGGAGAATCATAGGTACATACTTACAGACAGCAGCTATATTAAAACAAGTGGTTTCAACAGGCAGATCCCAAATAAAGATACTGTCTGCTCCTACAGGTGGACA
Source organism: Coracopsis vasa (assembly GCA_026283785.1). Lineage (NCBI taxonomy): Eukaryota > Metazoa > Chordata > Aves > Psittaciformes > Psittacidae > Coracopsis > Coracopsis vasa. The sequence continues at coordinate 26,310 of JANHGB010019865.1, forward strand.
AAAGGTGTCAAGCTTTAATAGCATGTTTTTGCTATACTCAGCCAGTAGGGTAATTACCAAGTCTGCTGCCTCTAGAAGATGAACTGCTAAAAGTCCATGTGGTAGCTCAAGCAGACTCATATCAGTCACCACCAGAACTGCAAGTATGGATGAGGACATGTCTATACAATATAGTGAAGCGCCAAGTACAGATCTCAGATCAGAGGATTTTCACATCACCTAAGGGGTTCTCTTGTTTCTAAAAATCTCTACAGCTGCTTGAAAAGACCATAGCAGCCAGATCAGTACCTGGTAACGAAATCATAAGGATGCACAATGTGAATGTTTCTGTAATTATGAAAAATTAAAAAAAACCCCACATCTCAAGTAGCAGCACAATAATAATCTGAGATTTCTATTTATTACCAGCTTACAAAAGCAGAAGGATTGCAAGGACTGTGAATACATACTAAAGTTCTGCAGTATATTCCAAATATTTACCAGCCTTTGGTATGATTTTAATGTTCACTACATCAGAAACATGTGTCTAAAGAATTGTACAGCACTTAACCACCCAATTTCTATTGACTTCAGTGCTAAATTCCCCTCAGCTCTTTGAATCTGTTGAGGTTAATGTCCTGGTAACAGAATTCAGTATCACAGCATGAAAGCCATTTTGAAGCCTTAGCCAAATAAACACAGCACCCTTTCTGCAAAATCAAAAATATACAAATGGAGGAACCCATATGCACACAATTCAGTGATGTGTAACTTGCCATATATTTTTATCTGGCTGAAGCAGCGTATTAATACGATTTACGATCCAGCTGAAGAGGCGGCCATAAAGTGCTTTAGACATGGCATCTCGCACGTCAGCTGCTTTGTCCACGGTGTTTGTTCGGATAATAGTCTCCCCTCGTGTTACAACACAGTGGGAGGTTAGGGCCTCTTGAAGTTCTTCTGACCCAATACTTAGCAGTGCAGCAGCTAAAAGACAGTGTGGAAAAAGATACAGGACTGTGAACATGCGGTGGAAATCACTAGCATTGTCCAACTATTACCATGAGTTAGATATTCTCACAAATACAGTCATATTGCATTTACAGAACTGACAATATTAAAATGTATTTACCATTATCTAAGGCTTCTGGGTTGGGAACTTCACTTTTATCTGTTTGATGTTGTGAAGAAATGGCAGCAAACTCAATATTTCCGGTATTTAGGATTCCAGTCAGAATTCTGTACACTGAGTACACTTCCTGTAAAGGATGACAAGAAGCACTTTTAAGGAATCCAATTAGATATGTAGAACATATTTAGGCTATTAAAGAAAAATGTGGACACTGGAATAGCTATTAAAGCTTGTATACTGCTCTGAGATCAAGTTCTGTAAGCTGCTATTGACAGAGAAAACTGTGTGACAGAGGATTGTGAATGGACCTGCCTGAGTACCAAGACCTCAGGCTGGTCTTGGCTTTCAAGTGTGTGGTTATGCTTCCACAGGTCACTTCTGTCACATGAAATTCTGTGGCACAGATGCATATCCACAAAATCAAACGGCAGTCTATGCACAGGCAGCACTGGAAGTGGTTTTCATAAAGAAGGTAAATAAGTTTAGCAACTGGATCTCTTACCTCATCAGTGAATCCTATAATTCTAAAGCAATGCTGAATTGCTTCAAATTGTCTTCCATAGGAATCTTTAGTAACAATATCATGCATTACTTTTCCAGTTTCATTATCAATATATCTAAATAGAGAGGGAGAAAGAAAGCACCATACTAGCAGATAGGCCGGTACAATCTCCAGCGACTTCAAAGCAAGTCCCTCAGCAACTGGAAAGAGCATATATTTCAGTATCTTCCAATTATATACTTTAGTGCTAATTTATAAGAAGGTTTTGTTTCTGTTGCACTAACTTTGGCTTAGTCTTTCTTAGTATCTATTATAGTGTTACCAACATCTCACACACATCCCCTCACACTCAATACAGATCAGATGCACCCCAAGTACAAATATCAATTAAAAAACAGATCTCCAAAGCATATTCTGGGCTCTTAGTGAAGCATTAGAGTAAGAAATCATAAGGCAATTGTCCTGACATGAAAGTATAACAGAATATCTACATGATAATAAGCTTGATTCTTTCTCCTCCTCTTTAAATAGTTCAAGTTCTCAAACACATACAAATAATGCAATGCCTTATTGTCCATCCTCTTCACTTGGGAGGATTAAAAAAGATCCTTAAGGGATAGAGAAGGATTAAGAGAGATTTTAAGGCATCATACTGAAAACAAGAGCTGATCAATAGCTAATTACAACAAGCAGTTAAAACAAGTGAGTGATAGTTACCTAGGAGGCTTTTTATCAGGAAGTCTATATTCAGAAAGCTTCTTCTGATGATAAAGGCCAGCATAAATATAATAAAAGATATGGAAATTTTTCTCTCCCCTATACAAAAAAAAATCCATTTAAAGCACATGTGTTTATTCTTGTGGCATCTTGTACAAGGTAAAAGTAGATGTTCTCATCATGAGCTCACTGAAATACGTAGCAAATCTCCCACTTGCTTTAATGTTGTACGATTAGCAGCTGTGAAATACAGAAAACCCAATCAACTACAATATTCCTCCAAAGAATGGAGCCACTCTAGCTTCCACTTCGAAAGAAACTGATGATTCTTGTCATCATAGCACTGTACAAAGGCTCACTGCTTGAGCAGAAGACACAGTAATATTTAAAATACAGATTTTTGAGAATTAAAAAGAATAAAAACATTACATAAATGTGAAAGGACAGACAATTAATATACCTACACAGCCTGTTTTATGACCCTTGATTTTTCAAGTAGATACTCAGAAATCTTTGCCCCCATTACAGCTCCTGTGGGTGTAAACATCATTTCCAGATATTTTCCAAAGCGACTTGAGTTGTCATTGATGGCAGTGCAGGCATTTCCAAATGCTTCAACCAGAGGATTTACCTGAAGAATTTTCTCACGCAAAGCACGGTTATTTGCCTTGACAGAATAGATACAGATCAGAAGGATCATGAAATGAACATATTGTTTAACCATAATCCAATTCCTGCTTCAGAAGCATAGCATCCCTTTCTCATGCTTGTATGGACTTAGATACTGCATTAACCTTTGTACTTATAAAACAACAGGACCAACAAATTGATGAGGAAGTCTCCTACGGGTAGGAAAACCCAGATTTTTCTTTCTCTGCAATTGTTCTGCCTCTGAGGTATCATACAATTAGTCAGAGCACCGAAACCATTAAAAACTAAACACACCTACTTAAGGCTAACTTTACACACTTGATTTTCCCGTCATTTTGCAACAACAGCATTACTCATAACATTTAAATGTTATCCTGTAGCAAGATCTGTCATTTTTTACTGTATAAATGAACATGGTATATTTGATAAATATTGTAAATAACTACAGGCACTGAACACTCAGGATCAGGCACCTTCTTTTTAAAAAAATAGTGAATGGTTTGGTGTGGGTCATTCTCTAGTATCTTAATTCAATAATCTCACATGCATGATCACTCTATCCCTAATTCAAGTGGGACAACTCACATGACCACCTTTAAGTATTAAAGAATAAATAAAGTGGAAACTGGAGGTAGCGTTGGAAGGCTTTGTTCATAGTTTCACGATTGGCTAAGAAATACCTTTCCCAAGAAGGTCAAATGTTGGACGATCAGATGGGCACTTTCTGTCTTTCCAGCACCACTTTCCCCACTGATGACAATGCACTGAACACACAAAACCAAAGTTAAGTGCACAGCTCACCACATGATCAATTTCAGCTATTATGGCTTCTATCTGTTATTTAATGCTTAGTACCAAGACTACAAAATACTTTAAGGGTCAACTCTCTCAATTTCCTTCTGAAAGGAAAGATCAGCAAAGGCTCAGTGTAATAGTTTATTCCCTAGATTACTAAAATGCATCTCACAATGCCTGACAGCAATATGCATCTGTGTGAAGCAGTGACTGAATTTCTAAGAGCTAAGACATATAAATGAGTGACCACATCTATAGACTAACACACACTATGAGCATACGTGGCTTGTTTCAAATGCATAAAACTCAGCAAATTGCCAAAGCTCAGTTGATGTGGCATAATTCAACAGTACATCTGAGCTCACTGTATCGATTTCATACGAATTAACATGAAACACAGGGTACAGCTGTATGTAATACACTGACCAAAAGTCTCCTCCTGGCTTTAGAAATAATCTTAAATAATTGCTGCTGCGTAGAGAGATTTTCTGTAGGTGACACTGATATTCAAGCTAGAACAGCAAACTAGCATCTAAACATTCCAGAAGAATATGCATCTGCTCATTGGATAATTCTGGGAGAGTATATCCATCCGTCTTCTTCCTGAGTCAGCAGTCTTAACACATGGTATTTTATAGGCTCTGCAAATGGCTTCCAGACTCAGGGATTAGCTAGAATGGCCTAAACCACTTGGTATCCTCCTCTCTGCTGTTACACTTCATGGACAAGATGGAAAGAGAACGCCAGTACATCCTGAAGGCCAGCACACCCTGAAGGCCAGCTGACACCTGAACACCAAAGTGTTAACTCTTCAGATCATAGGAAGTAAGAAATTCTAACAGCATTTATTATTTTCGCAGTTTTTCATGTGCTCTACAGGTCACCAGTACATTAGCCTACTTAGGGTATAGTATCAACTAACATATAATTAAAATGCTAACACTAAGCAGTTGCATGTATTTGTGTGGTTTTATGCAAACACCTGAAAATTATTTGCACCACACTATGAACATACAAGATTCTAGGCTGGGAGAAGATACAAGGTCCTTGATGCAATGACACTTCATATAGAACTACGCTTTGTGAGAGGGTTTGAAAGATGTAGCAGTTCTCTGGTGGTGTCTCGTGGTGACTGACAGCAGGTGCAGAGATTGACTCTAAACAATGTGTGCAATATGACATTTGCAGCTCATATATTTTCTTCTTGACAGGTATTTTTATTGTTCTCAGAAACAGATAACCCAAAGATGGATTTACAGGGTTATGATACCTAAATTAATTGTCTTTGTGTGACTAGAGAAGTCACATACAACAGTTTATACAGTTAATGCGTATGACTTCTTAAGTTGCGAAACTCTTGTAGAATTGGCCAGAACTTGCTTTTAGCTTCAGGAGAAATGTTAGACCTGGAGTCAATTTTCAGGCTTCCCAGGAAAATACAAGAGAAAGCTCAATGGATAAACCAAACAGAATCCATTTATTTTTGATCTGGCTACAGTGTTTATGTAATGCACCTTTACTTGAAGAACCGCAACATCTGCCGTGCAATGGAGATAAACATGTTCCTGTTACCCTTTGCAAACAGAAAAAGGAAACTGATTACGATCTAAATGGAATTGACTGCTTAAACAGGTCGGAAACATATTATATCAAAGATGTACAAAGTGAGCCTGACAGGCTGAAGTCAAAACAATTCTTTTCCCTGGATAACAAGTTCTCACATAAGTTACTCTACAAGAGTACTTGTTTTCTCTAATGTCTCCATCAAAGAGCATATAAGTCATTAGAGAACTACTAGACACCTCTCAGGCCAGTCTACTTGCTCATGCTCAGCAGACCTCCTCTTTTCTTCATCTTCAATGTCCCTTTTATTTATCTTCTTTCCTTGGTATTTTCTGACTGCAGGGGGTTTACTATTTTATTCTGCTTTTGTGATTTTAAAAAAGCATTTTTTATGAATTATTATGTGATATGCAAGGTAAAATCAGGAGGACTTTATAAATAAAAATAATTATTAGGTCTTAACATTCATGTATGTACAGCGCATCAAAATAGAGCATAAAGTTACAAAATAATGTAATAAAAAGAAATCTAGCTTCTACAGCATGGTATTTCATTCTCATTAAAATCATTGCTATGTAATTTGATTTGTGTCCTTATTACATTTATATTAGGCCTATCCTTATTATACTTTACTAAAAAAATTAGTTCATAGTTCCTATTTTTGTGACTTGTACTTAAAGGAATTGATTATCCATTGCTTGATAGTGTCTTTATGCAATTGAAAAGTGGTTCTAACTCAATCTGCTATTGCATTGAAACCCTCCTATTTTACATAGGTGTAAATTATTTCAATACCTAGTGCAAGTCAGGCTATAATTAGAGTGTGCAGCAACACTTTGCAGCTGGTATTAACTGCCAGGACTTCATGGGTGTCAGGAAACTATACTGTGCAGGCAACCTTATCATCTTATTTGACAATCTTTTAGTCTCTTCTATGGCACTGTGTCCTCTTCAGAATTCCCAAACCTGTCTATATTTCTGTTCTGGTTTTCCTGATGTAGGAATAAAAGGCTTAAAGATAAAAAAATCCCAAAGTACAAAATAACAGAAAATTAGTCATAGCCATGTAGCATAGTGGCAGTATGATTAACATGAAGTTTAAACCCAAATAAACAGATTCTTACCTGATCTTTGCTGAATGTAACCATACTTTGATAGGCAGCATCCGCAGACGCAAATATGTGGGGGGGATTTGATGAACGCTTCACACCATGGTAAAGCTTAGAGAACTAGATTTAAAAAAGAAGACACAATCATCAAAATATGTGACTTAGCTATGTAATAAAGAACTGAAAAGAGGCCTGTTCAACCAGAATTTCCACTGAATCTCCTGGAAGAAGAGTGGTAATTCTTGGCACTGCCTAGCTTCCAGAATGTAAATTACAACACCTAAAATGCACTCCAACGTTTCCCCCATTACACAGCAAAGAGCACTGTATCACAAGGAACAAAATTTCAAACACAAGCATTCAACCAAGGAAATACCCAACCTATAGAAAAGAAACTTCAAAGAGAACTGAATCTGAAACCTGCCCCCTCTACCTGCAACCTTGATTTAGGCATCCATGGAGACTAAGATTTATGACTTCACCTCTCTTCGTATTTGTAGGGAATTAAGCTGCCTCTCTCTTTACAGCATTTGATTCACTTGTTTATTTTAAGCAGCGGTTGATGGCACAGGACATGTAATAACCCAATAGTCAGAGCAATTCTTCAGGAAGCAACAGCCCCCCTCAGCATGAGGAAGTTCATATAACCATCTTCTGCTTCCCAGAAGAAAGCCCAGATGAGAGGCACAGCGGAGGCTGGGGTAATCTTCATCCCTCCTGTGGAATATGTGTCATCAAGCAGAAAGGAATGGAATCAAATGAGACCGAATCAGGCGTGAGGGGTGGAGGGAGTGGGAGAGTGAGGGGATAAAAAAAATTGTAGCTACACTTTTCTGAAAGAAGAATAAAAGGTTGGCTTTTCATCTGTGCTCCTATCTTTCAACATCACTTAAAGCATTTTAAGTATTTTAGCCAGTGGTGTTAATACAAAATGTAAAGTGAACAGTGTCCACAGCTTGGAATCTCTCTTACCTGGGGAGAATAAATGCTGAGATTCTGGAAGGGGTTTAAGGCTATCAAAATGTCTCCAACATAAGTATAAATTTGTAAGTCAGCATAGCGTTTCTGCAGCTGATGGATAATTGTATCCTGAGAAGATTACAAAAGGTTTGATAGTTAAACAGTATTTTCCCAGTTAGGAAGATTTTTGCAAATATACTGAGAACACTAATTACGAAATACTTATTATAAGTGTTACTAATTATTTTTCAAATGCCAACACCACAAAAACAGACAAATATTTTCAAAATTCTTGCTAGTGCCATAAACCTAAGTTAAATGGCAACTTCTGTTTCCAGAATAGTACATATTTTGTTATACCAGCCTGAGAAGAAAACCTTCTGAAGAGAAAATGGCCATGCACATCCCTGCTGCATAGTATATTTCCATTAAATTTTTTATTTGGCCATGAAAAAAGGATAATAATTTTTCAAGGATTCAATTTTAAGTGGTAATAAGAGACTTTTAAACAGGACACTAGCACAATTTAGTACCATGTCTTTTTTTTGCTGGCATGCAATTTAAGGATCATCAAAACAAAAATTTACAGATACTCTGCATGTAGGTGATACAGCCAAATATGTAACTGATATTGTTTTATCACTTTTTATCCAGAAGCTGTAGATATCATATTACTCTGTAATTTCCCATAAATATAATAACCCATAAATTCACCTATTTTAGGAAAAATTACTTAAATCTAGATCTTCAGAACTAAACTTCACATTTTAGGAAACTTACAAAATAATTTAAACTAGCATCACTCACAATTAAATTCTTCCACATAATACGTTTCACTGCTATTGCTTTTATGTCACTATATAGAATACTAATGAAGTGATGATAGCAGAGCAGTCACTTGACAATGCCATGGTGAGACAAGAAGGAATTCTTCTCATTCTGCTAAAAGAAGCCTAAAAACCAGGCAAATTGTGAGACACAATTGTCAGAAACTGCTACTCAGCCAGTACAGTACCTCATCTAGAACTTCTAGATTTACCAGATCATCATCTAGAGAGTACTTGTCAGCTCCATCCACACGGTAAGGTCTTCTGGTGTGTATTCGTTCATGCCTGGAAGTGTGTTAGTAGAGCACCAGTGTTATAATACTGTATCAAAGACAGCAAACATTAAGAGCCAGTGGGAAGTCATAGGTGGGTGGTTTTGTCATGCAGAAAACACAGACATGCTCTCTGAAATACATATTTTTGCCTGCAATATCCTTTTATAAAAGCAATAGGTCAGCTTGCTGTCCAATGTAATACTTGTTTTCTCTTTCACAATATATAACCCTACTTATCAGTGCTCAGAGATGAAGATTTACCTCTAGACTTACTACTCCCCACTAACACAGTAAAGTATCAAAAATTTCTTTTCCCTTCCCTTTTCACTCTAAGTTAATAAACTACCACTCTGTTTAATTAAATCTTCCCCCCATGTACCTAGCCTACAGTATTGTCATCTAATGGTTATAAGAAGCAATAAGTAGTATAAAATCCTTCTTTTACCTTGGTGTATGACAAAGTGCCTCCTCAGATGACCCTAGATCTGGCCCAAAACATTTTTGAGCCACAGCTTCCATCAGACTCTAAATTGTATGGATGTTCAGTCAGCTTGTCCTCAGAGATTTAAGTCACACAATAAGCAGCAGAGACAAACTGTCGCATAACCCCTTTATAATCAGATTATGCTGAAGGAATCTTTGAAAATGCTGTGTATATGTTTTTAAACAACACATCTTGTTGAAACAGGGACAAATCAAGAGGCTGTAAATATGTCTTCCGCAGAGGGGGTGAAATATGAACACCGTAAGCACAACCAGGCTTTTCTTTACAACAAACATAATCAAAGCATAGTAGGAGGACACCCACTGAGACACAGTCTGCATCCTGCTGAGTAACATTTAGCATTGATCCTCAATGACAGTCCTTGACAGATTGTTTCTGCATTGGTTGCCATGTAGGAATCACATGATCACACATCCCAAAACAATGCTAAATATTACATCAAGCACTAACAGAATGGTACTGTGACTTGTCAGGAAACATTTTTTATCTACAATGTTGAAGATATAGCAGGTCTTCTTTTCTTTAATCGTATCTTCATATACTCATGGAATCCTGTCTCAAAAATGAGCATAGAGGCTTTTGCTTTTTCCTCTTTATGAACGCTTCTACATTAGAAGCTAGTGAACTTTCATTTAATACAGAGAACATTTTCCTATCCAAGATCTATTATATCATCATAAGTATTGCATGAAAAGTCTCTACCACAGAGGAAGAAGGCTGTTAGCTATGAGTACAGCTACACTGATAATTGTGAATCACATTTAAAGATCCTAAATTTTTTTATGTCTATTTTTATTCTTTTTCCTTATTTACTTTCGGCTACTAGTGAGTTCTGGAAGAGTATTGTGTAATGGTTTATTTAAACTGTAACTAAATGAAAATATGCGAACTGTTTTGTCAGCTAGGAAATAAAATTGCAGGAACCTAGCAGGTTTTGCTCACAGTCCCACTTACACTTTACATCCTGTATGTCCAGAGATGGTAGTTTGCTTGATCTTGTACATAAGAAGAAGTGAAAGAAGGAGAACACAAATAAGCTACGAAAGAAAAACTGTTAAAGTTGATATTATTTCCAGTGGGCAGCATGATGATCATGCGAATTTGTTCAAAATTCCATTCAATTGATTTTTTTATTAAGTGCTGGGTTGTGGGGGGGTGCTGCCTTTTTTTTTTTAAAAGCAGTCACTATATTCAAGAACACTACACTTTGCTGACAAGCCAGATCCTCAAAGGCGTAGGAATGCATGTAAGTGGCCTAAGATACTGTTTGGGTTTTTTTTTTTTCATTGTTTTTTTTATGTTTCAAACCAGAATTCAACCTCTTACTTCACTGCAGAGAAAAAAGCTATTGTATATAACGTAAATCATTTAGAGATAGGAGCACCCCTCAGTCTACAAATTAAGCATATATTTTAACAGCTGCTTTACTTCATGGAGATGTGACTAACAAAGTGATGGTCAGACATCATAACTAACAGAACTCATCTGTGAATCTTTTTCTTCCTGAAACAAACCATCACAGCCACAATATTAAATTGCAACAAGTTACAAGTACGGATGTATCTACCAGAGGTGAAGGGAGGAGGGGGAAGAGGGCACATTCAAACCTAAGCATCTCTAATTGCAGAATGGCTTTGTAAACTAATCTGTTATCTGACTGTGTATTAAACTCCCGCTGTTTGTTCTCCCTAAGCAATAAACAAACTTTTTTTATTATTATTGGAAAAGGGTGGGGTTTTTTAACACTTTGTAAATAACTAAGGAAACTGGTACTCCTCAAATACAAGTAAAACATATATACCTTTGTGCATACATTTTCTTGTGCTTAACTCATTTTCCTAAGTACATGATTAGAAAGAGGATATTAGGAGCATAACATCACATTAGCTTCAAATCTCCTGCTGGCCTCATCAGTCTTCTACTGACCCTATGTCCTGCAGATACATTGACAGAGTGGGAAGGAAGAATACAGAGAGTAACCTTCAATTATTTCCACAATTTTACATAAGAAATGCAATCTGCTTTTAAAATATTAAAAAAAAAATTCTTAAAAAGCCTAAAGAAGGAAACACTTTCAATTGGGGAAATAATTGTTAGTATATGCTTTGCATATACTAACAATTATCAGCCATTTTTTCAATTACCTTTCCTTTCTGATGACATACAAGGTGCACAAGAAACAAAAATCAAAGGTGTTAATTTGCCTTAAGGAATCAGCAATGTTCTGAATCATCCCTTGGAGGATGTAATCTTTTCACTGCCAAAAAATAGTGGCAGAAAGGGCCACTCAAAGTACCTAACCTTATCAAATCTGAGGAGCAGCATTAGGTTCATTTCAGAACTCTAGTGACGAACACTGTCTATTAAATAAGGTTCTATCCTCTCAAGCACTTCCCCTTTGCCTTTTTATCAGGCAGGCAGGAAGAGCTGGAAGTGACAGATTTTGCTTGGACTTTGGAGGAAGAACAAAAGGCAAGAAGCTGTTCTTCCTCAGATGAACAACTTCATTAAGAGGGTAGGAAGCATCTACTTGTTCTACTTAGGGAAGAGGTAAGTTTGAAAGAAAATCTTTTTGTACTAGATACCAGCCATAGTAATAGAAGTGCATTATAAGTAGCTATACATTCATAAGACTCTGCTACCCACCTGATGATGGGGAAGAAAAAGCTAGGTTGATCATATAGACTTCTAGATCAAAAAGTCATCTTGTGGGCAGGTCCAACCTAAGACAGGAAGCAGCATAGACCAAGGATGCTTATGTTCATTGAGAAGCTTCCTCTTTGATCTCTCCCCTCTCCACTCATAACATTCTTTAAAGAATGCCATTACTTTGGCCTCTTGCTGCAGTTAAGCATTTACGTTTACTGATTTATTTTTCCCCAGGATTCACATAGGAAAAACAGTTTCTGTACTTGTTCTCTGTTACATTACTGCCAATTTTTAAATGAATTGCACATGAACTGAGATCTACAAGAAAAATACTTAACACAATGAGAAAGAAAAGTGGAGAGTGTGCTACTGCTG